>CABHPQ010163822.1:9755-43182 GCA_902168405.1 Peromyscus aztecus | reverse complement strand
GCCTTTCCTGGAACTTGCTTGGGAGACCAGGCTGGCCTCGAACTCACAGAGATTCGCCTGGCTCTGCCTCCCGAGTGCTGGGATTAAAGGCGTGCGCCACCAACGCCCGGCATGTGGTGCACACTTTTAATCCCAGCACTCAGGAGGCACAGGCAGGTAGATCTCTGTGAATTTTCAGCCAACCTTGTCTATATAGTGAGCTCTAGGACAGCAAGGGCATTTAGTATATATTATATTGTATTATATTATATTATATTATATTATATTATATTATATTATATTATATCATATTATATATCATTAAGGGAATTTAGTATATAATATTAATATATGTAGAAAAAAAAGAAAAGAAGAGAGACAGATGTCTACTAGTTAACTAAGGAAAAAGTCAAAGAATGCCAAATACATTACTTCAATACACTTGTGTGCTAGCAATCTATGAAATAGGCCTAAGGAGTAAGTTTTGTCAAAAATCGCTTAAGAATTGTTTACTTCAATTAAATGAGCTTACTTTTTGCACCAGAAGTAACCTTAGCATGCATTTTTCATTTCAGCAATATCTAGCAAGCGGCCTCCATATGCCAAAAACTATTCTAGGTCTAGGAATACCACTATGAAATAGAGATGAGGTATTTGTACTCATGGAATGCCTGTTCGAAGGGGGAAGACAGACAAACGAAGAGAACTTCACTGAGGAAATCATTATATCAAAGTCGTTTGGTAGTGGAAAGGGCTACACAAGATAATGTAGTAAGGAAGAGCTTCTTTCAGTTTCTCAGCTTAAACTTTAAGGAAGAAGATCCAGCTGTGAAAGAAACAAAGCAAACCAACAATAGCCAAAGAAACACAGATGAAGAGGGAGCGGAAGCACAAGGAAAAACAGAGCAACAGTTACAAAGAGCAGGAAGTGAGAGAGCACTAGACTTGCTAGAGAAACAGGAAACACACTAGTGTGCTCAGGGCAGAGGAGACAGGCAATTCTAGACAGTTGGAAAGGAAGCCAGGAGAGGCCATGGTAAAGAGCTAAGGTTTCCCTGTAAGTGCTTTGGGAAACCATTAGAAGAATTCAATCAGGGAAGTAATAGGATCAGAAAAGCAAGCTTTTGAGAAATGACTCCAGCTGATGATATGGGCAAAGACCTGCAGTTCTCTGAGAATCTGCACTGGGGATCACTTTGGGAATCATAAGCAAGAGGGGATGTTCATGGCTTGGAGAGAGTGCTGTCAGAGAGGTAAAGAATTAAGAGTGGTGTCCCTTTAACCTGTCATATGGAATAGATTGGAAAATGCTAAGGAAACCCAAAGTCAAACCCTTCAAGGCATGAATGTGAGAAAATAAGATGTACCATGTGTGTTAGAAAACAAAAACTGTCTTAATAAATGAAATGTAATAAGCCATGGGGCTCACACAGACTAGTAATAGTGTATGTTCCCAATAGTCAAAGTGTGTGTGTGTGGGGGGGCATCCTCATAATACACAAGGTATCACATAGGATTTCATGGCATCATCTTAAAGCAGCAGTTCTCAACCTGTGGGTCTTGACCTCTTTGTGGGGTAGAACGACCCTTCTACAGGGGTCACATATCAAATATCTTAAATATAAGATAGTTACATTACAATAACAGTAGCAAAATTACAGTTATGAAGCAGCAACAATTTTACAGTTATGAAATAGCAATAATTTTATGGTTGGGGGGTCACCATAACAAGAAGAACTGTATTAAAGGGTTACAGCATTAGGAAGGTTGAAAACCACTACGTTAAAGGATGAAAGTTACAATTAAACCGAAATTAAAGGCTGCTCTAGTCCCACTATCAAGCCATTGGGAATAGAGAGACTAGAGAGCCAACTCAACAGTTAACTGCCCTTACCACTCTTCAAGACGACCAAGTTTGGTTCCCATAACCCACATGGGACAGCTCACAACCACCTATAACTCCAGCTCTGGGGGATCCCATGCATTCTTCTTATCTCCTGAGTACCCCTAGACATGCAGCACACAGACACACACACACAAACACACACACACACACACACACACACACACACATATACATACACACAAATACACACTAATAAATATAATTGCTTTTCAAAAGAATAAGTCATTGAAGAGACCAAAATGTTCTAATCTTATGTCTCAAAATGAAGTGTATTAATTTTGAAAGAAACACAAGAAATTAAACAAAAGAATAAAGTCTGTAATGTCCAGAATTGAAAAAGAAACAATAAAATGGATTTTGTAATGGGGGGCAGTCATGGAAATAGACTCAGAAATGACACAGTGATAGAAGTAGAAGACAAGGACATTGGCTATATTTTAACAGTTATTCTTTCTTGTGTCATTTGAAAGTCTAAGTTGAACTTTGAGAGAAGAAAATAGGGTGATTGAGGTTCAAAACACACTAGACTGGACTTATAGTGGCTTAGATATTGTTAAAAAGAATTAGTGAACTTAAAAGCAGAAATGAGAAATATACAAAAGCAAGTAGAGAAGAGAGAATACTGGAGATAAAAGGAAGCTAGTTTCAATGAGTTGTGGAAAAATTTTACTTACACCACCCAAAATGTGTCTAGTCATGATTCTTAAATAAGGTATAGAGAAAAAAAGATTGTAAGAAATATGTAAAAGGGCAAGAGAAAATAATGATTGAAGTTTTTCTAAATGTGCTGATCAAGGAGTTCAATGAATTCTGTGTGTGTGTGTGTGTGTGTGTGTGTGTAGATAGATAGAAAGATAGATAGATAAATAGATAGGTAGGTAGGTAGATAGATAGATAGATAGATACATAGATAGATACATAGATGGATGGATGATAGAATTCCACCAAGGTCCATGATAATTAATCTCCTTATGAAAACAATTAATCACTTTAACTTTAAACCTTTAATGTGAACATTAATTAGTTTTGCATTTGTTACGATATAGGCTCTGATTGAACAGCTTTACAATGAAACCTGATATTCTGCATTTCTAACAACTTTACAGGTAAACCAAATACTTATAAGCTAAAGATACTTTTGAGATACAAACTCCTACAATTTTGGGACCAAACTCTTGCCTTTTATGGTTAATTCAACACTGAAAATCACCTCAATTCATCTGTGAACAAGGTCAAAATTTTATGCTTGGAGGTTTCCCACAGCCATTCCTTTTTATTTGTTGATTTTATTCTAATTTCATTTTGAAGCTCTTAGATGTTTCCACATTATTTGCTTTGAGTGTGTATCCTAATTAGCTCTAACTATCAACTTGACACAACCTAGAGTCACGTAAGAAGGTGTCACTTGAGGGATTTCCCATATTAGATTGGCCTGTGGGCATGTCTATGGAAGGTTGCCTGGAAGTTGATATAGGAGGACCCAGCCCACTGTGGGCAGCAGCATCCCTAGGCAGGTAGTCCTGGGCTATATAAGAAAGTTAACTAATCCTGGATCTGAGAGCAAGCCAAGCGCAGCTTTTCCCCCTAAGATTTCTGTTATATTTCCTTGGCTGTAAGTTCCCTGTTTAGAGGTAAATCTGCTTAAAGTAACAGGCTCTCCTGCCTTGAAGTTCCTGCTTAAGTTCCTGCCCTGACTTCCCTAGATGACTGACTGTGACCGAAAAGTGTAAGCCAATTAAACCCTTCCCCTAAAGTACTTTTGGACAGTGTTTTATCACAGCAGCAGAGATGAAGCTAGGACAGTAGGTTTTCCTCCAAACTCCAAAAATGGGACCTATAATCCAGCCCCAACTGATCAGCTCTCTGTTTTACTAGTCACCGTGATGTGTTCAAGGAGGGGCACGTGAGCCTAATTTGTACAATTAGACATGTTCTTGAACTTCAAGGCGGAGATCCTTCTTCCATTTGAATCTGGAAGCACACGGGCTGAATCTCCTGTAATCAACTTGCCTCCTTCAGGGTAGAAAGGGCATAAGAATAGAGTGTAGATAAAAGAATCAAAGTTAAGAAAACAGGAGAGGAAAAACTAGGTTTGGGCATCTCACATCAACCCCTAGGCCACACTATTACTCAACTCAGTCCTATCCCTAGGCTATTTAGGAACATTAGGTCAATAAATACTGCTTTTTAATTTTCTTGAAATTAAGCAAGTTCAGTATTTTATTTTTATTGCACATGAAGAACTGCAATAAGGAATGTGAATTAAGTCAGCTTTTGTGGCATAGTGCAGGAATCAAATGAAAATTTATAACACAACTTCTGTTAAATGATTGTGAGTTTCAAATACGGTCTCAGACTCTCATAGGTATTTCTTCCCTACTTGTAATTGATAGTATTTTGGGCTAGAGGGAAGTTTGGATTCTGCCTGTCTGGGTCATCCTGAATTTTCACAGTCTCTAAAATGTTGAACCTAGCCTAATGTTCAGTGCCACACCTCAGAACATTCCCAAGCACAGATGGCCAATGAGAGCTGATGAACAAAGTGAAGAGAAGCAGCCACATACTGTGGCTTACAACATGAAACATCCTGACTTGGAAAGAAGAAGTCATTTATAGGATGACAAGCCTCTAGTTTGTGTTTACCTTCTTTCTTAAATAAACCAAATTACACTGTAGTGAGATTAGCGTCCCAGATAATTCTCAGGCAGAAGTTCTAGAATTAAACATGGTCAGCCCTCACAAGAACCAGGAAGCATCCAAAGAGGACATGGAGAGACTGTAAAAGCTGGAGGGCGGAGGAAGGCAGTCCTATGAAACTCTTTCTTCTGGATTTGACATGACTGATGTTTTCATGAACACACAGCAAGTCAAACTACCTGAAGAAGATGTGCACACACACACAATATGACATGGAGGTAAGAGGCGGGGATAGCTGAAAGGTAGGATGTCTGTAGGATGGGGAGGAGATAAAAGAGGGTAACAGATGAACATGTTAACAATATACTCATACATGTATGAAACTGACAATAATTAAATAAAAAACATCACATGTTGTCAACAATAAAACCATGGGAAATATACAGTGGAATAAGAGATGAGTTCACAGAATTGGGTAGGCAATCCTTCATTTAAATTGTAAGTTTCAGTCAATCTGCTAAGGAAGAGTATTTCATTAAGGCTTCCAAAGCCTCAAACAATTGAGGCCTGGTACTAATGGTAAATGAAAACAATAATATCGCAAAAATTCAGATCAAGAAATATTTTAAAATAAATACACAGTATTTTGAGCTGGACTGATACCTTTCACCAAAGCCAAATGGCACCTAGTTCACATGTAACTTTCTTATTACTCCCAATCCATTAAAACACTTCCTTATAAAATAGGTGCTCCTACCCTGGAGTCTCCTTTCATAGACACTTACACTGCCTCCTTTAAGAAAGCTCCTAGGATGTGAGCCTATGGGTGACACCTAAAGACAAGCAAAGATACGACTTCTGATAAGGACAGCATCATTACATTCCCCACCTGCTTTGTTTGTAACATCCAATATATTGGAGATGAGAGGGGTGGTCTTGAAGGAAAGTGGTGAAAATAATGTAAAGCTGTGGTTTTTAAAATTCTTCTCCAAGTGCTTCTCTCTGAGTTCCACTTACTGCTGAGTACTGCAGAATCCCTGCCCCAAAGAGCACCAGGCTATTCAGTGATAAAAATAGGTGAAGCCATTGCTGGTTTCTTTTAAATAATACTGGGCCACTAAGGGCACAAATTGCCTGGACTCTGTTTCTCGGTCATTGTAGTAATACAACTTCTTTTACATTGACTCAAATCAGTTGTCTTTAAGAACACAATAGATTGTGAATTCTGAGTCCCCCTAGTCTATCCTGGAACCTAGCAGTTTTCTGTGAAACTCGCTGGTGAAAAGAATGTATGTCTTTCTATTATTCCAAAAGTAAATAATTGTTCTCCCTGAGAAATTGAATCCATTGTGAAGATTTCAAAGAGTCATTGTTGTCTCTTATTGGCTTTAGAATCTCCTCGGGGTTGCTGGAGTCAGACTGTGGTCTGTCCCCTTCTTGTCAGATGGCAAAGAAAGGAAAGGGAGCAGGACTGGCACAACTTGTCTCTGATAACTTAAAGAGTAGAGACAGCCATGCCTTCCAGGACATAAAAATATCTTCCCCCTCAAAAGAGCGAGGAAACTCTCATCACTACCCAAGCTCAATCAGTAAGCCTTGGGAGATGGATTAGTAGAGCAAATGCCTATCTACAACCTTAAGGCTTTCTGGAACCATAAAAGATTGTTACAGTAGTTACATGTCCCTGGGTCAAACAAACTCAGCCCCTCTTGGCTTAACAAGGGGGCATCTTCCAGAAGAGATCACAAAAATTCAATCTTGTCTCATCTAGCATCAAGTAGTCTAATAAGCATCTGCTGTTGAGTGTCAAACTATATAGACTTTTCAATGCTTGAGTCCTGTGAACCGAAGTTGAATCCTCTGTCATATAACTCTAGTTTCAAAAATGATGTAGATGCATTTCTTCTAAGTTCAGAGAGTTCCTGGCAACAGCTCCAAGATTTTTCATGTTAAGGAGAACAAAAGCTATCCTGTTTAGTTCCTGTGATGGTTGGCTTAAATGGTCAACTTGACACAATCCGCAGTCACCTGGGAAGAGAGTCTTAATGTGGGACTATCCACATAGAGTTAGCCTGTAGACATGTTTGTTTGGAATTTTCTTAACTAATTGATGTGCGAAGACCAAGCCCACTCTAGGTGGCACCATTTCCTGGGGGGGGGTCCTAAATTGCATAAGAGTGGAGAAATGGAAATGAGCAGAAGGTAGCAGCAAGTGAGCAAGAGCATCTATTTCTCTCTGCTCTTGACTATGGATATGATGTGCCTAGCTATTTGAAGTTCCTGCTGCCTTCACTTTCCTGTTGTAATGGACTGTGACCCAAAATTTGAAGCCGAATCAAACCCTTTCTCTCCCACACTACTTTTTGTCAGGGGTGCTGGATCACATCAACAGAAGTGAAACTAAAACAGATCTAAAGATGCTACTCCCCTCCCTTACATTGTGTCTGCATATGTCAGTGTGGAGTTGGATTATTTCACCAATTTACTTATTCATTTTACAAACAGGTACTTATTGTTCCGCAGGTATAAGTAGCACCTTGAAATGCACCAGCAACTACAACAGTCATCAGCTAACATCCATGTGCTCATGGAGCAGACAGATCTAGATAGAAGAAGGGTTAAATATCTGAACAGGTACTCAATGAGTGATGGCAAATGGAGAAAGATTGAAGCCCGGGGAGTATAGAGCTAACTCAGATTTATTTATTTATTTATTTATTTATTTATTTATTTATTTATTTATTTATTTTCAATTTATCTTTATTTCTGAATATCACAAACTCCAATTAGAATACTTTAAAAATATTCTTTTGCATGCAATTAACAAATCCAACAAAACGATGAGTATTCAGTTTACCTGCATTGTAACTATGAAGTTTTAACTGAAGAACCAATAAACATATTTAAATCCATTGGTACAGATGAGAACAAAAAACTTTGAGACATTAGTCTGCTGGCATCCTACCACTATGCACACGTTTGGGCAGTGGTGGCACAGGCCTTTAATCCCAGCACTTGGGAGGCAGAACCAGGCAGATCTCTGTGAGTTCCAGGCCAGCCTGGGCTATAGAGTGAGTTCCAGGACAGGCACCAAAGCTACACAGAGAAACCCTGTCGTTTCAAAAAAAAAAAAAAAAAAGAACAAGCAAAATGAAAAACCCAAAACATTATTTTGGGCTGGAGAGATGGCTCAGAGGTTAAGAACACTGGATGTTCTTCCAGAGGTCATGAGTTCAATTCCCAGCAACCACATGGTGACTCACAACCATCCATAATGAGATCTGGTGCCCTCTTCTGACCTGCAGGTGTGTATGAAGACAGAACACTGTATAGATAATAAATAAGTAACTCAGATTTATAAAAGTGGGCAAGATCTCCAAAGGAAGGACCTGGACACACAACAGAAAGATGGCAAGTAGCTGAGCAGTAAGTTTTGGCAGGGGAGAGTTTTACCAGTAGGAGAGGGGTCGAGGTATGGAAAAGCACATGCAAAGACCAACAGGAAGAGATAGCAAAGTCTACTGGGAACAAGGCATGCACTCTTGTGGGAAGGGCTATAAAGCTGGGGTTTACAGAGAACTTAAGAAATAAGAGAACTTAGATCACAATGAGTCTGTGGACCACATTAAGACAGTAATCTTTGTTCTCAAGAAAAATCACTTCTAAGTTTCCCTTAAGAACAACAGGGGAGGGGCTGGAGAGATGACTCAGTGGGCAAAAGCATTTGCTATGTAAACCTGAGGACTTGATCTCAGCATCCATGTAAAAAGCCTGGAATGACTATGAACATGCTTGTAACCCAGCACTGGGGACAGAAAATAGAAGTACAGAGACAGGAGGATGTCTGGCTTCAAGCCTAGTTCAAGGTTCAGTGAGTGTCCCTGTATCAAATGAATGAGGAAAAGAACGATAAAACAGAATATCAGATGTCAGATGTCCTTTGGTCTCCACATGCACACAGGTAACACGTACCTGCACATGTACACATGTATATACACCACACATCCACACTCATGAACAACAGCAATGAAGAAGAAGGAGAAAGAGGAGGAGGTGGGGGCGGAGCTGACAGCTGTAGCTTGTACATACGCTCATGGGGAGAATTTTGTAAATCACCCCTATATGATTGCAAGCTTCTAGGAAAATATCATCTATGATGCACCCTAATATGTAGGGGCACATTCTGGGCAAGCCAGTCTTGAAGGGCCACATCTTGACTCAACCATTGACTTCTTAGCTGTATAAGTTACTAAGTTAACTCCTTTCTCTGAACCCAGGTTTCCTCCTTGATAAAACTGATACAATGAGATGACTTGTGATAAGATCACTCATGAGTCCCCATGAGCTTTCCTGTGATGAAGAAGCAGGCAGCAGAGGCAAATGTAGACAGAAGCCTTGTGTATGTATGTGAAGAGAGACTAATAGAAAAGAACACAGATTAATTGTCTAGCCCAGTCTGCTAATTGTCTCCTCCTCCTCCTCCTCCTCCTCCTCCTCCTCCTCTTCCTCCTTCTTCTTCTGCAATTCCCTTAATCTCTTTCCAGATTCTTCTAGAAGGCTGTAGCTAGAGTTTTCCTGCCTGGGCCATGGTCTGGACAAATCTCTCTCACCCACCAGTTCCACAGCCGCTCAGACCCAACCAATTAAACACACAGAGACTTATATTGCTTACAAACTGTATGGCCATGGCAGGCTTCTTGCTATCTAATTCTTCTATCTTAAATTAACCCATGTCTATTAGTCTGTAAGTTGCCACATGGCTCGTGGCCTTCCGGTACCTTACATCTTGCTTATCATGGCGGCGGCTGGCAGCATCTCTCTGACTCAGCCTTCCACTTCCCAGAATTCTCCTCTCTCCTTGTCCTGCCTATACTTCCTGCCTGGCTACTGGCCAATCAGTGTTTTATTTATTAACCAATCCGAGTGACACATTTAACATACAGAACATCCCACAGCAGAAAGCCTCACTCAATGTGAAGTGGCCAAGGTCTGTACTGCTAGGGGCTTCTTTCCAGATGATTTCACTTACACGTTTCTTCTTTCTCATTGTAATGAGGCAGAAGAGGAGAGTGTGGGTTCATTATAAAAGGACTAGGGGCAGAACTCCTGTGGTATCTATATTGCCCATCAGGTCTGCAGGAACCAAGTCACAATATCTCTAGATTCTTTGAGGCTTAAGATAGACTACTTGCTGCTGGCAAAGCAGAAGCCTACCACAGGCTGCCTCTTACTTCTACTACCTAGAATAGATGAAAAATCTCCCATCATGGCCTACTACATGCTATACTATAACATTCTTCACCTCAATGTCCTGATCTTTTCCCAGCTAACACCTTGTATCATGGCTTTATATATGGATGACACTGCCTTTGTGAATGCCACACTCTCCATAGGGCTTACTCTTCTCCCTCTCTCCAGGTCTGGAAAACACCGTATCTTCCAAAAAGCCTTCAATTATAGTTCAGTCTTAATAGTTCCAGACCGCCAGTCCTCCCTCCTCATCTGTTGTTCACTCTCTCATTTGCTTTATCAATGTACATCCCAAGGATATAGTGCTGTAAACATTATTGTATTTTATTTAATTCCCATATGGGACTGGAGAATAGTCCACAGACGGGCAGCTTCTGTGTCTTTCTATTTATACATAGAACAGTGTTTGGAGCCCACTAGAAACCAGGCTCAATTGAAAAGCCAAAGGATTTGTAGTGGCTATTTTTTTTAATCCTCACAGCTTTGTGCATCTCCTATACAATTGTAAAATCCATTGTTTAAATTTGCCCAGGCTTCTCTGATCCCAAGAACAGTAAGTTCTTCTAGACTTCTCCCGGCTGGAAACATTGGATGGTATTGACCAGTTGGTTAGGGCTGAGTCAGCAGACACTGCCCACATTCCAAACCTTTATCTTAGGACTGCAGGAAAAGAGAAATTCACAGTCCTCTCTAGGCATCCTTGTGCCAATAAACAAGTCTTTCTACCCTCAGGGAAACAATGTTCCAGCACCTGCTGTCTGGATTGGCTACAGATAACCCCATGAAAGAGAATGACTCTGGTCCCTGAAGTGTCCATGATAAACACTCCATCTGTATGCAGCAGAGAATTATTGACTGAAAGGGAAGAGTCCTTTGTCAAGACGACAATTGATTCTCTAAAGAAAATAAATACGGTATTGGCCGAGAGCCTGCTCCAGTTGTTTTGAAAGGAATTTTTAAAAATTATTTTAACTAGGAGCTAGAATTTCTTGGGATGAATGTGAGAGAAATTGGTGAGGAATGGTAGAAACTCTTAATGCAGATTTCAGTCAGATCCAAGAAGGATGTTTTAAGTATCATGCTTGGGCTGGGAGATGGCTTAGTTGATAAAGTGCCTGCTGTGAAAGGTAAGAACCTGAATTTGGATCCCCAGAACTCATGTAAAACAGTCAGGTGTGTTCACACATATCAGTAACAGGGGGTAGTGGGGACAGGCAGACCCCCAGAGATGGCTGGCCATCTGGTCAAATCAATAAGTGAGAGACTCTCAAAATACAAGGTAGAGAGAAATAGAGGAAAACACCCTGACCTTGGCTTTCATACACATGGACATTCAGCCCCTCCCACATTTATATATGCACATACACTGCATACACATGCAGACACACAATAATATGATATAATTAATATAATGTTACGTTTATCTTTGAAGTGTATTGTCACCATAGGATTAGGTAAGTCCCTCAAAATATAATGGCATTCAGGCTTAGGCCACCCAAATGACAAGACCTCTTGCCACCACTGTATACACTGATGGAAGCAGGATGTGAAAACTGAGGTATTCAAGAAAAGCACTGGAATCTATACCATGAGCCACCAATGCAGAATCTGGAATTCACGTGACCATGCTCTGTGTGGTAGCTAATCTCAGTTGTCAACTGGACATATCAAGCAAGAAAGAACCTCAACTGAGGAACTGCTTCCATCAGATTGGCCTGAAGCCATGACTATGGGCATTTTGTTAACTGTAGGTGACACCATGTGGGCCTGAGTTACATAAGAAAGTTAGCAGAGCAAACCAGTGAGCAGCATTACTCTGTGATCTCTACTTCAGTTTCTGTCCCAAGGTTCCTCCTGCCTTGAGCTCCTTGCCTGGCTTCCCTTGATGGTGCACTATAACCTATAAGCTGAAATAAACCATTTCCTTCCCAAGTTGGTTTTGGTCAATGTTCTATCAATAACAGAAAAACTAGACCATTCTAGAACACATGCTAGGCACACAGTCTCTTATGAGCAGGGATAGTACCTCTGCCATCCCTGCAGCTATCCCTTAATGCTGGGCCCACACCCTCACACGTGGTAGACGCTGGGTAGCATGCCTTGAGTGAGTTATGGCGTGGAACATTAAAGGACAAGGATACAGCGATGCACAGAACAGAGCAGGCTTTGTTCCTATGCAAAGGCATTTTCAGGATTTTGAAAACGGACTGCCAAAATTCCATGCAGGGTGCATTTGTAAAAGAGCAGACAATGACATCACACTCTACAGAGCATAGGCCAGGAGAGCAGAGGCCTCCAGGGTTCCCTTTGAGCTGCCTGAATGGGACATATGGTAGAGGACAGAGGAAAGCCACCACTCTCCCACTGAGAGCAGGTTAGCAGGCTCTCATCTGGAGAGCCTCAGAAACGTCAGCTCAGGCCACATTTATAAATAGCGTTAGTACTATTGTACAGCATCAAGGTGCATTCAAGCGATCTGTTTTCTCTTCTGTGCACAACAGTATTCTCAAATGAGATGAGGGCTCCTACCCACCAAGACAGTTCCATGTTTGTTCAAGGCTCACTGTTTTACTTGAACTGTAGCAAATACCAAATAAATGGTAGCTGCTAATTTGAAATTCCAACATGTGCCTTTTTTAAATTCTGGCATCATTCAGGGAATGGAAAATTCCACACTTCAGGTCCAGTGACAGGTCAGTCAAATGTAGGTCCACTAAAAATTATTGTGTGACATACCATTAGGTTATGTGCAGAAGTTGACACATGAATTCCATATTCAGATCTTGGCTTTAGCCATAACATATATGATTATATATGTGCAAATATTTCAATTTTTTTTTAAATCTAAACTATGAAACACTTCTTATCCCAAGCATTTCAAATCAGACATGCAAACAGTATTGCTGCCTCTGACTGGGTTTCTTTAGACACATTTGCAAGCAAGGTCTCTATTAAGAAAGAATACCGTCCTCATTCATACCTGTCAAAGAGAGAACCTATGGAAGCAGAATTGTGCAGAAGGACTTGAGATGTGACAAGTCCCAGAAAAAGCCTCCATTGGCCTCATGCCAAGCTTGGACTGAGTAGGCACTTCCAAACTGTCAGATGCTATGGGAAACAGGCTGGGCCTTGACACACCACACTGAAGAGATGTGTTTTCAGGATGCCCGAGAGGATTCCGACTGTGGTCAGAGCAGCTTCATTAACTGTGGACATTCCCAAAGAGAGAACCACACTGAAAGCCACAAAGGAAAACCAAGATATGGCTCCTGAGAGTCACCTGGGTGCATCAGAGAGCCTACCCCAGGCAGTAACAGCAGTGCTTAGAGAGATTGTTTGACCTAGTCAAGGCCACAATAAGGAAGCAGCATACAGGAACAACTGTGAAGTCTTCTGACTTCTAATCTGATCCTTTTCAAAGGGCAGGGATCTTTCTGATCGTCATTTTCCTCTTTATTGTGGCAAAAATTGTTCCACCTCCTCTAGTTCCATACTTACTATGTCATATCTGATTAATGCGGTTGCGTATCTTTTCCTATGGATCAAATGGTTGAGTCTATTCAAGAGAAAATTTTTAAAAAATATGAAGAGGAGTTCTTTCAAATTATCCTTCACTTTTTTAAGGTTCTCATATGTTTACCATGCCATCCTTCATTTGAAGAGCACATTATATGCACACACTTGAGTACACACACACACACACACACACACACACACACACACACACACACACACCAGATTCCTAAAAGGTCTTAATAAATGAACATTTTAGCTAAAGCCCTTCCAGATAAAATCTCCAGGGACAAAGGCAAAATCCTGGCATTTCTTTTTGCACAAAGCTTCAGGAAGTTAAGCACATTAAAGCCTGTGAACCATCACTCCAAATTAACCATTGCACTGGTCCAAAGCTGTGATCACATTGCTTTGTGGCTATAATATGACTTCAAAAGCAATTTGTAGAATCAAAACCTTCTCAAGTTAAAAGGAATTTCCAGAGATCAAGTCTCCAGTTTTGAAAAGAAAAACAGAATCAATGCTAGAGAGGAAGAATTGCCTATGCAGGGGGCAAGACACCAGGGCCAGGACAATTAGAACCAGGCTCCTAATGAATTAAGACTTACTGTTCTAGCAAGGTTACTCCCAAAAGGAGGTTCTAAAGACCTGTCTATAAACAATAACAACTTAAGCAAGTGTTCAAGAACTATTCATAAAGACATGACATTTGGAATGAAAAAGACCTCATTGATATGAGTATATTATACCTTTTAGCCCCTTCCAATTCATGTATTTTGTTACTAGAGATGTTCTGGCTTATTTATTGGAAAATTATTTACAAAAATGGAAGAGAAGGCTTGAAATCCATCCATGCAAAAACAATTGGTACTTCCTTGTACAATTTGTGAGATGCAAGTAACTTACTTTTGCTTTGCTGACTGGCCATGCTTTCGCACTGCCTTCTAGGCATTTATGCGTACACCCATAGCTCTGTGTTGCTCTCAACTTTGGTCAAAGAAGCTTCTTTTTGCAGTGGGTCATGGTTAACATAGAGACTTATAACACGTTAAAGGGCCAACTGCATGAAACTGAGGGCACAGTAGTGAATGAATCATCAGTCACAATTCAACCCTCAAAGGCTCAAGGAACAGCATAGAAGAAGGAGTGGAAAGAATAGAAGAGCTGTGGGGTGAGGAAGAGAGCTGTCAAGTTCTGATTTAGGGCCATGACATGGTTGCACACACCAGTTCACAGTAGCTGCAGCTACCTGCACAAGATCGCCAGTCAAAATGACAACATGGATGGAGGAGGGGCCTCCAGACCTCACCTTTGGAGGAGAAGCTATTGGCAATTGATGACTACTGGGGCAGAAAGAGTTAGTCTCATTTGGGAATGTGATTACCAATAGGTTTCCCACATCCCTGTGGAGAGCCTCACACCCATGTGTATAAGGGCAGCATTAAATAGATTTGGGGGTTATTAATAACCCCCAAAAACGTCATGAAGTGGGAGAGAGAGGGAGGGGGAGCACTAGAGGAAGTTAGAAGAAGGCAGTGGGTAGTAGTAGATGGTTATTAACTAAAATATATTGTGTAAATGTATGAAAATTTCAAAGAATAAATAAAATATTGCTACATATAAAACTTATTTATAATGTATAGACATTTCAAAGAATATATATATAAACTTGTTCTTATTCAGAGGTGAGCTTAGATTTTCAAATCTGTTTCTTAAATAAAGATAAAGAAAAGGGATACTCCAGGGCATAATCACATTTCAAACTATTTTTCCCCATGTGAAATTTCTCTCATTCTTTGACTAATGGCAATACAATAACAATGATGACATCATGGTGATGGTGGTGGGTGGTGGTGGTGGTGGGTGGTGGTGGTGACAGAAAATGAATTTTCCTCATTAGTCCCCCTATTCAGTGATTCAAGTATAAACTATGAAGGATGTGGCTGCTTCTGTTGGCATCTGTGGCTCTCCGGGTCCCCAAATTGCCTGTTGTTAATTGCATCGATAGTAAATTGAGGAAATAAATAAACTCAATTTGGCACCTACAAAAATATGACAGACTGGCATCAGTACAGCCAGAAATCTGCCTTATCTAGTGATCTTCCCCATTAATCTCCTTAAAAGTTGCTGAACTCAAAGCCTAGCTCAAAGAGAGACACAAAGATCTTTGAATATGTTTAAGGATGATGGGGTAGTGGGCTAGGGAACTACTGCCAAGAAGTCAGCTAGCTAAAAACTCCATCTCTAGCTTCAGCCAGTTTATGGAGTATGTTTAGGAAACACATTATTTCTTCTTCTGGTGGCTTAAGCACTGTGTCTACTTCTGGATGGTTTTCACACCTGAGTTTTGCTACCCAAAGCTGACCCAACACCCATGACTGGAAGAATTTCAAGAGGTCTCACGGACTATTCTATCTGCCAGCTGACATGACTTTCTCATTATCTCAAGGAAAAAGAAAGAGCTACTTGTTTCGCCTGATTTTTAATTGTCAAAGAGTCAATAGATATAGTCTCAGCAACTCTGTCACCACTGATGGTCTCAGAACATAGAGATCAGAAAACAAGATACACTAACCAGCAGTTAAGACAAGTCTTTGATCTCCTAGAACCAATTCAGATAAAGTAGGCTGAATATTCCAACCTAAGACAAAGCTTCTAGATAACTACTCTAAGCTGAAATGGCTTCTCTCACACCGCCAGAACCTTCATTTTTAGATATTCATGTGGTTCAACATAGATATTTCCAGGAGAAGGAAATCCCACAGATCACTGGTATTTTTCTTTGCAACAGAAATGGGAATGCAATATCACACAGCAACTATGAGAAACAATTCAAAAGTTTCTCAAAGAGCTCGAAACAAACTACTAAATAATATAACAATACCAATTCCTAGGTATGTACACATCCAATGGAAATGAAATGTCCATGTCAAAGAGACTCCTGCACTCACATGCTTACTGTAGAGATGTTCACAATAGCCAAGATACAAAATACGCCTAGTGCCCATTGATAGATGAATGGATTTTTAATGTCCTTACACATAATTATTCCATCATAACAGAGTGAAGTTTCATCATTTGCAGCAACATGGATGAAAGTGGAGGATACTGTTTTAAGTTAAATAAATCAGACACAGAAAGGTGAGTACATGTTCTCATTTATACATAGATGCCAAAGTTGACCTAGAAGAGGCACCAATACAAAAGTGAGTCCCAGAGCCTGGGAAGAGTGTGGAGGAAGAGGCGGGGAAAGGATAAGTAATGGGAACCCCTGTCCTATTGGATGGGAAATGTTTAGTAATGTTCTGGAGCACCATGGGATAAATATGATGGAAAGTCAGGTGCTGGTGGCACATAATCCCAGCCCTCAGGAGGAACAGGCAGGAGGATCTCTGGGAGTGCTAGGCCAGCCAGGTCTACAGAGTGAGTTCCAGGAGAGCGGAGTCTACACAGGGAAACCCTGTCTTGAAAAAAATACATATACATAAATATTCAATTTCATATATATATGATGGAAAAATGAAATTGAATATTTCAAAATAGCTTTTAGGATTTTCAATGCTCCCTCACAAAGAAATAATAATGTCTGAGGGAATAGTTCTATCAATCATTCAACTCTGATCATCACTCATTGTTTAACTGTACTGAAATACCATGCTGTAATATACCATAAGCACATATAATTCCTATGTGCCAATTAAAATGTATTAATAAAGATAAGCAGATGCTTATGGGGAAAAAAGGAATGACTAGCAGTCATTTACACTAGAGTTCAAGTTTGAGCACCACCTGCATCAATTAGAGATCTTTTCATGCAGTAAGAATTATTTATGACTTTGGGGAGAAAGTAAAATTTGTTTTGAAAATCTGAGATAATTCATAGACTTGATTGAAAAGCCAAATAACTAGGAGTTGAGGAGCACTGTCTAAGGGTTGTTGCAAGATTCCAAACCCTAGTAGAGAGAATCTGAGTGGTCAGTATTGACTTATTGTCTTCCCCTGTCCACTGTCTACATTGTCCTTGGATCAGGGTAGGAATGTAAGAAATGCAAGAAATGAAAAAGTCAGGCAGAAACAACATGTTCTGCTATCTTGATAAGTATCAACAAACATATAATGTTCCCTTGCAGAGATTTTTCTTACTACAGAAACCACGTATTCTGTTATATAAAGCACAATTCGAGAACTTAGCATGAGTCAGGAGATACAGGACTCGTCTCCCTTTGTGGAAGGAAGAAGAAAATGAGATTCAGTCGACACATCCTGCCAGCCAAGCATCCCTAAAATAAACAATGCATTTAGACCTCTAGGAAAGAAATCTGATGTCCATCTGAGCCACTTATAAGTGTCTTTAGCTCTTACCACAATTACTGCATGACCTGTTTAGACAATGATGTAAATGCTCTTAGCTACACTGAGTTGTGCTAGGTGATATACCACTAATCAAATCAGACATTAAATTCATGGGAAAATGCATTACTTACAGATCAAGACAAAGAAAAAACAGTTCCAAGAATTCTTGAGAAAAGATACATTGCTTATTAAGGATTGTAGCTTAATATATTATGACTTCAGTGCTACAAATGGGTATAATAACTGTGGGGTCCCTTTACTTTGTATTGTTGTGAAACATTATGTGAGGTAACACAGGAAAGGAGAAAGGAATGGCTAAGAGAAGTTACGGTTCCTGTACCTCTCCTCTGCTGATTAATTATCATGTACAGAAGACACATGAAAAGAGAGGAGGAGATCAATGTACCCTACAACTATGTGAATTTTCACAAACATCTCTAGAATAAACTAAATCAGTAATACAACTTCTAAAACAAAGAAATAGAATACATTGCAATTACCTATTCCAGGACAAAGGGACAGCTATCCCTTTGTATTGGGGTACTTGAAAATAACCAGGACATAATCAATCAATGTGGTCCATGACTGTAGGGAATTTTCATGCTTCAAGGTAATCATGAATTCACTCATTAGGGCAAGACACTGAACATATCAGTAGCTAGAAAAAGATATGATCCTTGATCCTGCTCCTTCATAGAGTTCATAGCACTGTGAGGATGACAGTAAAAATGTCATCCTGATACACTCACAAAAAAGAATTGGAGGAGGAGGAGGAAAACTGTAATTGATGTAAAAGACAGATATGTAAAAGGACAGCACATTCAAGGGTCTTGCTACTATTCCACATTGATATAGGTTTTCTTGGCTAGGAAAGAAGGATAGACAAAGATTTGCTCATGGTCATGAAATTTTTTAAATGCCAAGACAGGCACTGTGGCATATGTCTCTAACAACAGTATTCAGGGGACGAAAGCAAAAGATACTCCGTGGGATCCTGTCATCCCAAAAGGAAGCTCTCAAATATTATGAGCTGCTATGTACATAATGTACCTTTCCCAATGGCATCACTTCTCCATCACAGCATGATTAAATAGGTACTGGGACTGTTTTCTTTCACCATGTAGGGAAACAGAGTTGAGAGAATAGTTTGTCTGGGGTCCAGTGGCAACTAACTGGGAGAGTTGCGATTTGAATCCAGTTCTACCCACCTCCAAGCCCAGGGCTCTGAAGCACTGCCAACACACTGCAATGGGTTTCATTACTCATATATGACCTGGAAGAAAATCACCAAGGACGGCTGCTGCTGGAACTCAAGACACTGTGGAGTAGGGCCAGAGAGATAGTCTTTCCCAGGGAAGAGCACACCAACTGCTTAGTCAGTACCAAACGATCAACCCTGAAAATATACATACAAATAACATAGGGACTGATCAGGTTGTATTTAGGCATTTAGGAATGTGTGTGTGTGTGTGTGTGTGTGTGTGTGTGTGTGTGTGTGTGTGACAGAGACAGAGAGACAGACAGAGAGAGAGAGAGAGAGAGAGAGAAAACACACACACACACACACACACACACAATTAAAGAAAAAAGAGGCCACTAAAACATGCAGTGGTCCCCGTCTGGAATTGAATGCTGGCCCCTCCCCCACTGGACCTGGGCTAAGGAGTTTCAGGTATGCCAGATAGTCAGCTGACCTCCTGAGTTGTACTATCAGAGTATGAAAAGCCATGCACCAAAAGCCAAACAACTAGCCATATCCCAGGTACAGGAAGAAGACTTCCCACCTGATCTTGTACCCCAGCCATGGTGACCAGTTGGTCCCATGAATTTGTGGAAAACAGATTGGCTGCCAAGATTTAGTTTCCACAAACATGTTGTCACTAGGGAAAACCTGGTGTGAGAATAGACATGATGTGTTCAGGTAACAGGAAATTGCAATCTAGCACTCATGGATTGTTGTATTCAGACAGCTTGCTTATATTCAGCCAGCCATCAGCCCTGTGGAGTTGTGTGACTTAATAAAGGCCTCTTAACAACCACCACAGTAACAAAACAAAAACAAAAGTCACACCTTTTGCAATTGTACAACCAAAGTGCCCTAAACTCGTCAGTGGAAACACAGTTCATAAGAAGAGTGAGGATCTTTTCCTAAGGTCATGAAGTCATTTTTTCCTTTTTTTTATTATTAAGAAATCTTGTATTCATTTTACATACCAACCACAGATCCCCCTTTCCTCCCTCCTCCTACTTCCTAGCCTTCCCCCATAACCCACCCCCATCCCCACAGGGAGTCAGCAGAGCCTGGCACATTCAATTGAGACAGGTCCAAGCCCAGACCCCTGCACCAAGACTGTGTAAGGTGTCCCACCATGAAGTCATTTAATGGATGAGTGCATCCCAGAGCTGCAGGTGCTCGAGTACACCCATGCAGCTGACTTTTGTTATCAACAAACACACTTTCCTCCCTTTCAAACAGAAGTCTAAATTCTTTGTGACCCGGAACCACCTAGGCTGTGGCCCAGACCTACACTCGCTGTACTCTCACCCGCTCCAGACAAGAAGGCCATTGGACATGGTTTGCAAATGTGCAGAGTCACAGTCCCTTTAATTATCTTGCTGACATACGAGAAGGGCCCTAAGAGTAGGAGCTGCACAACCAATTGTCCCCTTCAGTGTGGTGTCTGTGGCTGTGCCACAGACAGCTTCTAAATTTAAGCTTGAACTGTCTTTTAATTGGGTGGTTAAGTATTGCCTCCCACCCACACTTGCTACTAGCTTAGCCTCAGGCTACTAATTACCAGCAAGACAGGTCAGTTGTTGAGTGTGCACCAGCTCCATCATTTCTGACATCCTCACACAATGACAGGCCTGGCCTTTTCCTTTTTGCAAATCTGGGTTAGCTGGGGTTTGGCTTCATTTTCATGAATGCAGAATCCTCAGCACTGCCATCAGTGACTTAAATTATTTAGTTAGATGTCCTGCAGGTAAAATGTGTCTGTCCACTCAACACATATTTATTCAGGCTCCTTCTGCACTCAGCCTTCTCCTGGGCTCTGCATATAAAGAGGAGAGTTAAATGTGTACGTTCTTGTCCCCATGGAAGCTACTACTGTCCAGTGGCCGAATAAAGCAACAGATGAAACAGAAATAAATACAAAATGTGCTCAAAGCCAAAGGAAAATAGTGCTATGAAGAAAAACAGGAGAAAGGTGTTTGTGAAGAGAAAGTGAAGTTGGCCTGTAGCTCAAGGGTAGGGCACTAGTCTAGCATTGACAAGGTCCCAGGTTTGATCTCCAGCGGGGGCGAGGAGGAAGTGCCAATTATAATTAGCTGAGACCTAAATTGGAAGAAGGTAACTTGTGGCTTGTAGGTCACAGCAAAAATTAGGAACGTCCACATCACAATACCAGTCAAGTCCACAGTGGGAGGGCTACCAGAGTCAGAGTTGAAGGAGAAAACATAAGGAGGAAGGGCAAGGAAGATGAAGATGAAGGTGAAGAGGAGAAAAGACCTGGTCTGCCATGTTATGAAACATGGATTTTGTTTGAAGTGTGACAGAAGCCAGTGATAAGTTAATTCATATGTTGATCTATCATTCAACATCTGGTGTGTGTCAGGCATCATCCTCAAACCCAAGAATATGCCAATGTGGGTAAACAACAAACTCTCTGACTTCCTGGAGCTTATATTTTAGGTGGAGAACTTACCACACATGGGTCTGATCTCTCCCACCTATGTTGTGGAATATTTTGATAGCACTCTGTTACTCCCGAGACTGTCAGTAAAGTTTGCTTTGAATCAGAGGGCGGAGCTAGCCACTAGCTGACCAAAATTAGCCATAGAGGTTTCGGAGGGCAGAGGACATATAGAGAGACACAGGAAGTAGTAGGGTGGGACTTAGAAAGGTTCTCGGCCCTTTTGGATCAAGGAAGGAGAGAGAGAGAGAGAGAGAGAGAGAGAGAGAGAGAGAGAGAGAGAGAGAGAGAGAGAGAGAGAGAAAGTCACTGGGTCCCCTCTCTGCTTCTCTGATCATTCAGGTTCTTACCCCAATATCTGACTCCCAAGTTTTTATTGATAAAGAATAATTAAACACTTCACACCTGTGAAAAGATCACTCTGGTTTTTCATGGAGAATCAAAGAAGGGAGCCCTGGGAGCAGGTGCATTGGTAGCTGCAAGGTGAGGTGGAGAAAAATGGAGGCCACTGGGCTTGGCAGTGGAGACCAGCTCTCTGGTTTTTCCTCAGAAAGGCATGTGTGCTGGGGTCTTCGTTTTGGTATTTAGTATTTTTTTCCTTCTTGCTAGAGTGGTGATGGCTTTGCATGGCTCTGTATTTCATCTCCCCAGTGGTCCAAAGAAATACTATGAGCAGCTGGCTAAAGCTGGACTTCAGCTGATGGCCCAGAAATGACTGGCATAGGGCAGTGCCTTGGAGACTCTTGGGATCTTTGCATACCCAGGCTGCCCATGGGCATAACCTCAGGCTGAAAGAAAGCTAGCTCCTCAGACCCCAGCAACATATCCTTTTCCCTTCTTTTCCCACTCCTACACACACTACCTATGCACATACACACACATGCACACGGGCACACAGGCTCATTATTTTTCAAGGCCAAACTAATACAAATTGTATTCCAGAGAGAATGAACTCAGAATCATGGCAGTAAAACCCAGCTTTTCCTTCTCCAAGTAGGATCCCAAGATCATCTGTTGAAGAGTCCCGAGGAGCCGATAAATGCCCACATTTCTTTGTAAACCCCTACCCTGGACTTTCTGAGTGATGCCTGAGAAGTCTCATTTTAACTCATCCCCCAAAGTTGTGTCAGTTGTTTATGCATTTGTTTCTTTACTTTCCTCTTCAGAAGAATGAACTCAAGTGTCTGCTCACTTCTCTATGAATGGGGGCCAGTACCAATCAAGGACGATGACATGGTCTCTGAAGCCATTTCATTCATGGGACCCATGAGAGGCAGGATGTCTTTGTGGTGGGGAGGCATGAGAAAGAAACAGACATGGGTCCAATGCAGCCACTAGTCATGTGACCCTGACAAGTTAACCTTTCTGTCTCTTAGTGTCTCTCATCCTGAGAATGGAGACAATACCACTCCCTGTTTGTTGTGAGATCTAATGCCTTGATGATAAAGATAATAGTTATTCTATGGTGTTTCTTTCTTCTCATTTTGTTAGGACCTGGAGAGAGATTGGAGAAATAGAAGATGGAAAAATATTATAGACAGAGAGATCATGTTTTCTGTTCTCTCTAAAAGTGACTTTGTATTCAACATAACCACCACCCAAGGAACAATTCTTTAGCCAGGGATGCATGGAATGCAATCCAGAGTCTCTTATGTAAGTGAAGACATAGTTATTACCACAAGCAACAGAAGCAGGACTCCCACTCTCATGCTCCTGTGCTCACTCCAGGCTGCCAGAGCCAAGCTGTCAAAAATCACTTCCTTGATCTGCCTCTAGAGAGCTTTGCAGCCTAAATTTAACTCCTTCCACTGTGAGAGAGGGCAAGAAGGAAAGGAGAGAAAGGGTCACACACTGGAACCTCTTAAGAAACAAGTTAAAATATATTTTGCAATATAGATATATAAATAATATATTAAATATGTGTGCATTCATTTGTTTCCCAAGTGGCAGGAGGAAAGCCTAAGACTTAGGGGAAGCAAAATACACTCTTTAGGATTAACTGTCATCATAAGCCAAAATCCAGCTCTGTCCTGTGTCTCACTTTATAATGACTGACCTCTTTCTGCAATACATCATTCTCCCTTAGGATGTCAACCTCCCAGATTCCCGTAGAGATGTCGGTCTGGAAGCCAACGATGTAAAACAAAATGTATATAGACTAAATGGAAAGGAGAGAGAAAGAAATGAAGAAAGAATTCTAAACAGACCTCCCATCTATCCACATGAAGGGAAATGACACCCCTGCCCCATACAGTAAGGCTTTCAGAGTGAAGACCTGCTAATGCATGGCACCACTGCCAGGAAAACATCACAAGCCATGACCAGGCTTCTAATTGAAGTTGCCTGGAGATTCTGATGTTGGTTGCAATGGCTGCCTCCTTTGCCTCGATCCCCCATTCCAATTATTCCCACCACTTTGTCCTAGCAAGAGACCAGAACAATGGACTATAATCCTTATAAACTCAACACTGCCATGTCCACAGGGTTTCATTCAGTCAAATCGTTGGCCATGTCTAACCAGAGCATTTCCCAAAGAGCTGAGAACACAAGATTTTCTCATTCCAGGTCTCTTTCCATAAAGACACAGCCCAGAGGTTAAAGGGTCCATATTATTCAGCATGGAAGATCATGGGAAAAATGAGGCTTGTGTCTTATAGAAATCTGGGAGTACACTGGAAAAATTAATATAAATGCCACTATAGCTTCATATCCAGGCCTACAGATATATCATTGATTTGGTGAGATATCAGTGTCTTCAGATTAAAGGCACTTGGGTCTCTATCACCTGGAATTCCACAAATATGGCTATATCAGGGGTAATGATCACAAAATCCATAGACTAGGTTCTATAACAAGTAACTCTCCAAGAGCATAAAAAAGTATGTATCTTCTTGAAAACTCTACTCCTTACAAATAAGGTGATTTTCAACCACAGCAGAAATACCAGACTGCTTAGGGATACAAGTGATGAAGATGTATAGGGCCTATAAACTGTAAAGCTACAAAGCATTTGTTTCTGTGAGAATTTAAGAAAGCCTGGTTATATGGAGATCTACACAGTGTTTGTACATTGCCAGGATATTAATTCATGAGCTCATACATAGATGTACCTAGTGCAAAGGAAATTTCAGAAGATGTTTGGAGGAACTGACAATGTGATTGTTAACATTGTGTAAATATAAAAGTTTCAGAATACAAACCAACTTAGAAAAATAAAATCAAATTTGGAAGTCTTAAACTACCTAATTTCCAGATGCATATAAAGTTATAGACAATTTTTCAACCTCAGCACTATTGATATTTGGGGATGAGTGATTCTTTATTTTATGAAAACTGGCCTGTGCATTATGGGATATTTAGCTGCATCCCTTATCTCCACCTATTAGCTATGTAAGCCCCTAATTGTCACATCCAGAAGTGTTATCAGATATTACCAAATATGCCCCTGAGAACCCAAATCACCACTGGACTGTAATGTCAGGACAGCAAGACACTGGCATTGAATAAACAAGGCAGTAAAATGTAACAGTGAAGCCCACAAACACACCACACATACATGTTCAGTAGACTTTTGACAACAAGCCAAAGGCAATTCAGTTGGGGAAACAGCATTTCAACAAATGGCATTTTAACTATTTGATATCAATAGGCCAATAACAGGATGCCAATTCAGTTCAAACAAAACTTAACTCAGAGAGAACTTTATATATAAATACAGTGCAGAACTGACAGATTCTAGAAATCATCCAGAACAACGTTTTTCAGAACTCACTAGTTCTGAAAATTACAAAGAACTGAGTGAGAGAAGTTATTTTTCAGATCATAAATCTGATGAAGTTCTTATACGTAGAGAAAATAAGTCTCAAGGGTCATAAGAAGAAAGCAAAGAATGGTAGAAGATCTGAATAGATACTTCTTCATCAAAGAGGTTAAGGGAATTCCAAAGAAGCACTTGAAAGGATGTTTAATGTCACCAATTATCAGAGAAATGGAAATTGAAACTACAATGACATTCCAGTGGCTAAAATTATGATTAGCCATGCCACCTGTTGTCGAGCAATGGGGAAACTAAGCCTCTAAAGTACTGCTTCTGGGAATGAAAAATCCTGCAATTACTTTGGAAGGCAGGTACCTGCTTCCTTAGGTGTACAAGTACAGTGCTGGCTAGCAGGAATACTGTAGCGAAGTACCACAGACTGAGGAATGGCTCACAGGAATACTGTAATGAAGTACCACAGACTGGGGAACTTAGCAGTGTATTATCTCCATGTAGGGGACAGAAGTCCAAGTGGGTCCCTTTCAAGGGCAGTGAGGATGAGTGTGATCTGTACCACACCCATCCTTTGTG
This sequence comes from Peromyscus aztecus, assembly GCA_902168405.1. Classification (NCBI taxonomy): domain Eukaryota; kingdom Metazoa; phylum Chordata; class Mammalia; order Rodentia; family Cricetidae; genus Peromyscus; species Peromyscus aztecus. Next base: position 17,501 of record CABHPQ010163822.1, on the reverse strand, counting down.
GTAGTTGACTGGAAAATCTTTCTTTGGTGGTATTGACTTGTAGATGCAAGGTCTCCTCTGCCTCTGCTCTTATCATCACACAGCATCCTTCCGCCTACATGTCTGTGTCTTGATCACCTTTTGTAGCATTGATGCAGAAGTTACTAAGCAGATGAATAGTACCTGGTGATGGGGGATGGATGGAATGAACAGAACAAGTTTTTATAGAGAGAAGCCAGGAACTTTTAGGGGCTGACTGGCCTGTTCTCTATCAACTGTAATAGTAAGTTCATGGGTTTATACATAGATCAAAAGTAATCAATGTGTAGAGATTACATTTCAATTACACCTCTCAAAAACTGCTTTTTAAATAACTTGTACATAATTCTACTTATAAAGGATCAGAGTTCTTTCTAATGACCTTGTTTTAACTTGATTATCTCTGTAAATACCCCACTTCCAAGTGATCACATTCTGAAATCATGTGAGCTAGAGTTCTAACCTATTTTTAGAGAATATAATTCAAACCATAATACCTACCACATAGCCAAGGCATTCTATTCCTGAGAATTTATCCAACACAAATTAAAACTATCTGCACATTTACAGCTGCTTTATCCAGAATAGTCACAAGTTAGAATCTAATCAAATATCCATCAACAAGATGAGCAAATTGTGGTATATCTATACAAGAGAATAGCACTTGGCAATAAGAATGGATTAACTTACTGATCCTAAGATGAAAAATATGTCAAAATAAATTGTACTGAATAATAAAAGCCAGACAAAGGGGAATAAATCTAGTTCTACCCAACTCAAGAAAATGTAAAAACAATTTATTGTGACAGGAAGCAGATGAATAGAAGTCTGGTGATGGGAGAGCTTGAAAAGAACAGGGGGGAATTGTAAAGAAAAACAAGTAAACTTTGGGGACTGACTGACTTGTTCACTAACTTGATGATAGTGACAAGTTCATGAGTTTATATGTATGTCAAAACTCATCAATGAGTATGATTTATATTTCAATTATATCTTTCCAAAGCTATTTTTAAATAACTTGTACCCAATGCAGGGCACCTGGTACTACAAACAGCTAGGAACTGTCATGCTGATCTGATGATTTGGTAAAGTCAGGACACTTTAAAGAAAGGATACTACTCCACTACATTTAAAGAAGTGAAAAGTAATGTTACTGTCTATCTGGAAACGTATCATGAAATCATAGAGAGCTATGATGGCATGAATGAGATACTCCTATCTGGAAGAGATATGATGCTTACAGTGGAGGAATAACATTGGCAACAGTGTCTACTCCTCAGAATTGAGAGAGGGAAATGCTGCCCAAAGAGCAAAGTTTCCAGGCTCAAATGTTCTGCCAGTGCCACATCAGCTGTGTTCAACATGATATACTGAGCTCAGATAAGTGCCTTGAGGTCTGGGTACAATGATGAATGAGATGTGCTCCTGATCTACAAGGATCTTCTAATCTGGTGGGGAAGGGTGGAGGCTAATGTTCTCATACTATCAGAATGCTATTTGACCAGGAGTCTGTGTGTAGCCGGTTCCAAATGCCTGGGAGCCCAAAGGAAAAAGTAGGTTAGGTTGTCACTTCCAACTGCTTCTGTCTAGAGCTGAGCAGAATAAAAACCTATCCTAAATTCATCAACGGTCAGGTATGCTGATTGTACACTTGTAGTCCCAAGACATAGGAAGTGATAGCAGAAGGATCTGGAGTTCAAGGTCATGCTCAGCTACACAGTGAGTTGGAGGCCAACCTGAGCTACATGAGACCATGTTTCACAACAATAACAACAACAAAAAAGTATGTAAATTGACAGACTGCCCAGATCAACATCTGAATTTGATATCAATATGTACCATGGGGCATGAAGAAGAAATAGCTCTCTTCCTTGGTGCTAGTAGAAATGGTTAAAAGTTATTCCTACAAATTCTAGGATCCTTACTTGCTAGATCTTAACTATATTTAAGTTTAAATGGAGTTTAGTTTGTTAGTGTCCAAGATACAAGGCAACAAAGAATATAGAGTCTGTAGTTTGGATAAGATTAATTTAAACTTGACATTTGAATCAATCTGGTTCAAGTACTTGTAGTAATACTGGCAGAGTCATTTATAGTCTAGACCTGTAACCTTCTTTCTATGTATGTTTCCATGGGTAGGACAATTCAACGTTTTTCTGCTGACAAAAAGTTCACTCAACAGACAGATGACAGGAATAAGAGTCCCCCTACTAAACATAAAAAATTAATTCAGGGAATAGTTATACTTGATAGATCCGTGTCTGGACCAAGAGCTCTTGAGGTGGTAAGATATGGTCCCTGACCTCAAGATGGTGTTTTAGTTTAATGAGAAAGACAGTGAAAATGGGGATGAAGGTTATAAAGGATATGGCACATACCAGAGGGACACTATTAAAAGGAAACAACCACAAAAAGGGTCTTTGCAGGGGGGTCAGACAACTGAAGGTGTAAAGGCAAGATCACTTTTGATGTAACAAATAATGGGAGACTAGTCTGCTAGAGAACAGAGTTCTAGTGAGAGAGAAATGAAAGAGGTATAAAATGAGGAAAGAAAAGCCAGACCAGAGCAAATGGCTTCCCATACCACACAAGAAGTGTGTGAATGACCCTGAAGGATTACTGATACAAAGCTGCTATCAGAAAAAGTACATGGAAGTGAAGACATCCTTCATTTATAGCATTCAGTTTCAATGTTGCTAGCTAGTATCATCTGATACACAGGGATCCAGTTTGGGCTGTTGTTCCCAGGCTGTACACTCAACTTCAGGACACAAACACACATAACCTGTCAATGATGGATTACAATCTTGAGGGTGAAGCCTCATGCTTGTTCACCTTCTACAAGAACCTCAAGAGTCAAAAACTTCACCACCACTGCTGTGGCAGTAACTGTTGTCCATTCCTCTACTTTTATTCATTATTAGGTCATCAGAGTCCATGAAGTTCCAAAGAAGGAGGCCTTCTCCTTTTGCTTTCTCTTACAGGGAAGCAAATGTGTTCAGAGTACTGATTATGTTTTGAGGAAAACAGACCCTACTGTTTGTTCTTGGATATTTATATTCTCTCTCTCTCTCTCTCTCTCTCTCTATCTCTCTCTCTCTTTCTCTCTCTCTCTCTCTCTCTCTCTCTCTCTCTCTCTCTCTCTCTCTCACACACACACACACACACACACACACACACACACACATCATGAGTATCATCAAGGTTCAAATTCCTCAAAGAGCTACAAGAAGTGGTACCTCAGAAGCTCCTCCATGAGAAATAGTGTGTGTATACATATATATATATATATATGATAAAAAAATTTATTGTAATCTATCTATAAACCTCCCTGCCACATGAGCATATACCTTAAAGCCTTAAGAGATCTGTTAGCTGATTTTTTTTATATTGTCACTAATGTATTACAAAATACTCAAACATTTGGTCTAAAAGTCAAAATGGGCCATTTGTGGAGGTGCCAGATACGTAAATAGGAAGAATGCCATGGTAAAAGAAAGCATCCTTTGATGAATATCAGAGGTGAAATGTTACAAAAAAAAGACTTATTTTGTATTTATTTATATCTATGTGTGTATGAACATGTGGTGGGTGCCCATGGAGGCCAGAATAGGGCATCAAATTCCCTGGAGTTTGTGGTACTTGTGAGCTGTTTGATGTGAGTGTTGTTAGGAACAAAACTCCAGTCCTCTAAAAGGGCAGTGAACACTCTCAACCACTAAGCCATCTCTCTAGCTCAACATGCACCATCTTTAATCCCCACTTAGGACAAAAATTGAGATCACAGTATCTGAGGCCCTCATAAGAATTGCATACATTATGCTCAAAGGAAGGAAAGAGGGTGTGCACCCAAGAGACTTCCCAAAGGCCATTCCTAAGAGACAGCCACACCCCTTCCTACCACACCTCCCTTGTTCATCACTACAAGGGTTGAACTCACAAGGGCACTGCAGAAGAGCTCACCCTGGTGGCATGGACAAGGGACAGCTGGTGGGCTGGCCAACCCTGCAACTACCCAGACCCAAAATCAGGGTTATGGGTTGACCCACCCCAATATCCACCCCATCTGTGATCTGCTGGAGCATGTGAAGGGACCTGACCTGCAGACCCAAAACTGTAGGATCTCCACAACACAGGGCAACAGCAGACAAATGACTCTTTGCAATGAACACTTGCAAGTAAAGATATATGGACAAAAGGATTTATTGTGTGACTCACTATGTCACACTACAATTTCCATGATGAGATTTTTTTCCCTTTTCTTTTTTCTCTTAAATTTTATTGGGGGGGGTGCTACAAGGACAAAGGGCAGATATGCAGGGACAGGAAATGAATGGGATCAAGATGCATGATGTGAAAGACACAAAGAATAAATAAAAAGAAAGTTAAAAAAAGTAAAACAAAAGGTTTTTTTTAAAAAAAAAAAAAGAGAGAGAAAGAGAGAGAGATGGCCAGCCCATTATGCTAAAATCACACCTCTGGTTTTTAATCTAGAAAGACAACCAGCCATAAGATATGCCTAGTTAATCTTAGACATGCAAGTCCTTCATCTCTGATAGCCACAAATGCTTAGCTGACTCATTTAAAACACTCATCTTCATGAACCACTCTGGTCATTTCATAATCCATAAAACCTTCCATGAATTTACTGAAACTGACTTATTAATTTTAAAATTATTGGAATAATTAACAAACAATATTCTAGAGTTTTAGATTAAAATAATTGGAATTTTTGGAAACCCATTTATCTAAACCAGTGTTAGCACAGGTTGCTGTAAATAAAATTAACAATGAATCACAAAGCATAAAAACAAACTGAAATACATAGCACAATATTCTAGACCTATAGCTCATATCTAGAGAGACATGATTCTAAGGAAAGTAGCTCCAAATATCTGAGATTTAACAGAAAACACCTTCTTCTGGTGTGGGTTGGGGGGGGGTGGTAAGGCATGGAAAGGAGATGTAAGAAAAAACTTCCTGCCCAAAGATTCTAGTATGATCAATGCATCTCAGTAATTGATCAAATGAATGAGTATTTTTCCAAATTACTGATTTTTCAGTCTCAGAAATTTTAATTTTTGAATTCTAGATCCCTCCTATAAAACATGTTAGAAATATAAACCCATCAAGTGGCTTATACAAAACTAGCTTAAGGAGCCCACTCATTGCACTAATTCTTGGATTAATATGCCCAAGCTTAACTGATATGATAAAGAGAAACACAATGAAAATTCTAATAAGCTGGAAAGAACCATCAAATATTTAGCCAAATGCTGCTACAGAGTGAATTTTGGACAATGGAACAGTAATCAAAGATGCCTTGCCATATTCCAGCTGTCAAAATAACATCTCTGGTAATGTCTATTCCCAGAGGACTTTCAGTAATCAAATTAGAAAGATGAACAAAATTTTATTTATCATCAGCAAGATGACAAGTCCTATACCAAATGCTATGGAGAAAAAAAACCCACAAACATTATATAAGAAATGGATGCTATTCTTAAGAAGTTTTCTAACAAAATTTTGAATACCAAATTACAAGAAAGTAATATACTATACAATGAAAGGCTGCATATTTCAACAACAACAATTAATTTATTCTATGTTCATTGAGTGTCTACTATGTTATAAGCATGGTCCTGGTACTGGGGGTAAAAAGATTTATTTACTATGCTAGGTCTCTGTCCTGAAGAATTTCACTTTAAGAAGAATTGGTGGCTGGAGACATGGCTTGGCAGAAGACTGGCTGTTCTTCCAAAAGACGCAAGCTCATCTCCCAGCACATACATGGTGGCTCACAACCTCCTATAACTCCAGTTCCAGGGGATCTAATACCCTTTTCTGGCTCCCATGCGCACCAGGCAAACACATGGTGCACATGCACACATGTAGGCACTCACACACACTCAAAAATAAAAATAATTATTTACAAGTAGAATTTTCTAGATCATTTTGACCATTGAACCTGTCTTCCAAACTTGTGGTCATTAGATTACCTTAGGAAACGCTAGTTTCAATTCATACTTGATCCAAATTTTTCAAATAAGGGAAACTTATCATTACTTTTTGGAAAATCTTTATAAATACATAGATTTTAATCAAAGCATGGGATGATGGATAAGCCTTGGACTGAAATATGAATCCAAGGCATGAGACCTTTTGAGCAAGATGCCGATGAACAGTAAGCAGGGAAGAAGAGTCATTTAAGTAGCTCACTTGGGAGAGGCTGTTAGATGCCATACTGGAAAATTAAATATGATAAATGAGTTGAGACTAATATGAGGGGACTAAAAAGAACACAACTCGAAGACTTTGTTCTTTATTAATAAAGTGATATGACCACTGGGTGTAATGTGATAGCATGCCCCAAATCCTAGAACTTGGAAGATGGAGCCAAGAAGATCCGTTTGAGGCCAGCATTGTCTCCATGAGACCCCATCTCAATAGAAAACCAATAAAGCAAAATGCCACAAGCACAACCACAGTAATAAAAAAGAAATTAACAAAGGAATGCCACATTTTGAAGAAACAGCTTCAACCTTGAATACAGCTGGCAAAATAACAGAACCTAGACTCTATGTTTCAAGCAGAAACACAAGCAATATGATATGATAACATGAGATTTAAAAATCACTTAGTAAAGTATTCTAAAACAATCTGCTCCTAACTTGATGAGTTTTAAACATAATAATAGACATGAAATGTCATGTCCAACCTAAAACACATAGTGAACAGAAAGGAGCACTAACTCTTACTTTGGGTACTATTACTAATGCCTGTTGTTATTATGTTGGTGGTAGTGCCATGCCTTAGCACATTCAAACTGCCTCAACAATATTATACACTGAATGACTTCCAACAACTGAATGTCTTTCTTGTAATTGCATAGACTGGAAATCCAAGCTGGAAGCACCAAGAAATATGATGCTGGGTGAGGCTTGTTTCCTGGATCACAGACATCCCCATTCATGGCAGGGAGGTAAAGAAACTCTCCAATATCTGCTTCATGAGTGCACTACTCCCATTCTAAGGGTTTTGTCTTCATGACACAATAACTTACAAAAGATTCCACCTCCTGACACTATCACTCTGGGAGTTAGAATCTCAACATAGAAGTTTGGAGAGGTCACAAACATTCAGACTCCAGCATGGTAGGACATCCAAGCTCAATGCCACAACTGCACTGATCATTCAAGACCCAAAGTGAAACAACTTCCTAATGTCGTCCTTCAAGGAAACAATGACCCCATTCAGAACATTGGAACATTCTAGACGACGTCAAGTAGATATTGTCTATTCCAAACATGATAGAGTTTGGGGAAGAGAGAGAGAGGAACATGAACTTTAACTTGAGTGATTGGAAAAAGATTTTGTTGTCTGGAAATTATACATCAGGGAGGGTTTATTATTGTTCCTATTTCTGCCAGCAGACACTTGAGGAAGGAAGTCTAAAAATATGAAAGAGAAGATGAACAAGGAATTTAAACAATGATCCAACCAAACTGTCCAATTCCTAAATAAGGAAAGGACATGCCCAGGTCACACAACTGGCCACAGGAACATGAGGATAAGAAACTGCTTTGAGATTTCCCAGATTGTCTAGTTCTCAGTTTTGAGCCTTCTCTATCCTCACTCTGAAAGGTTCAGCCAACTCATGTCATAGACGGTTGACTACCCATAATGTCCTCCTCAGCCCCTGCCATGGGGAGGGCTATGTCCTTTCCC
>CABHPQ010163821.1:0-18983 GCA_902168405.1 Peromyscus aztecus | reverse complement strand
GGGTGGGGGCACAGGAAGAAACTTTAGCTCAAGGTGCACAGACTTGCTTTTCTGCACTGTAACTTGATCCTATTTAGGCTGTGTTGGAAAATGAAATTCTGCAAGGAAAGTCAACGAAATAGAAGTGTATAGTCCAAGAATAAAGAATGAGAATCGAGGCACACAGTAGGTGAGTTGTGGTAAATAGTAGGACAAATAGAAAACAGTAGAAGAAAGCTGGAAGAAAATGCAATTGCAGCTGCAAAAATTTGTCATAGAGGAAGAAGAACATGGGGACAATCTCCCGATCGGAAAAAAAAATGAAATAATTAGCCCCTGGGGAGGGAGGTATAAGTGCAAAACTAGGAAGTTCACAAGGAAGGCTAAGGATTTCCATTTCCTAGGTAAAATGATGATTTTTTTAGTTGTGGCTTATAATCTCACCACTCGGGAGACTGGGTCAAGAGGATTCTGATATCAAGACTGCATATCGAGACTTTGTGACAAAAAGAAAAAAAAAACCCACACCAAAAAACAAACCCCTCAGAATACACTGTGGGGAGATAACGGTAATATCACAAGATACCAAGGAGACGGAGAGTTAGAAATTTCACCGGGACTGGGTGGGAAAGAGGCTGGCCTGACTGAACTTTCACAGTCGCAACACTCTCCCCTGCCCTACTAGATCAAGGAGTGCCTCCTGCAGGTGTCAGAGAAGTCAAACAGCCAAGTCCACTCCACCTGGCAGTTCAATCCAGCAAACTCTCCCTCTCTGCCAGCACAGTGTCAAAAAACTGCCAACTAAAATGGAAGAGCTCCATCAAACACAGCACCTTCTAACACAAACCGAACATGCAGCTTTTAGTCCAAAATACTGCCTTGCTCACCAAATAGCTAGCAGGTCTCAAACCGAAGGCCAAATACAATCAATAGGAACCAACACATGAAACAGATGTTGGAATTACTGGCACATACGCACCACCACACCTGGCTATTGGCAGATGTTTAAGGCAGCCAAAATAAAAGCACCTCAAAGAACAGATTTTAAAAACATAAATACAATAAAAAAATACAGAAAACAAGATAAACAAAGATTCCGTTAAAAAAAAAAAAAACTGGATGATACAAGAAGTCAAATAAAAACTCTAGAGCTGAAAAATATGAGAGAAATAAAAGGGCTAAGTGGGGGCCGGCTCACCAGCATAGGGAAGGGACACACATCAGCAAATGGAAAGACAGAACTATAGACACTGCCCAGTCTCTAGAGCATAGCCAATGAATGAAGCCCCAGAAACCAGGAGGACTGTAAGAAAGCACAGAGCATGACATCAGCATTTCAGAGGAAGAGAGGGAAGGTAGGGGGCAAATAGCACTGGAAGAATTTGAAAGAAGACATGAACTTCAAAGTTGAGAAGCTGAGCAGACCAGGATATAGCATGATTACCTGAAAAGTTCTGAAAATGAGTCTTGAAAACATCCCAGGGGGGGAAAAAAAGATGGTAGAAAATAATTCAGACGGTAGGTAGCTGACTTTATATCCGACACCATGGAAGCTTGGATGACGTGTGAACGTTTTGTTTTCAATTGCTTAAAGGAAGAATTGGTGATTTCTAATTTTAGAGCCAAGGAAAACATTCCTCAGGAACAAAGGAACTCAAGACCTTCTCAGATTAGAGAGAGAGAGAGAGAGAGAGAGAGAGAAATTTGTCACCAAAATGGTGAGAACATGGGCGCAGTGTCAGTAGTGATCAGCCCTCACTAGCAGCTGTGTCATGCATCCGCATTACCTGCTCTTCTCTGAAAGACCCTAAGGCTTGGGGATCATCACAGAAGAGGGGCCAGAAGAACTGTAAGATCCAAGGGAGTAGGTGTGGAGCCAAACAGAATTTGCTGCCATGAACAACTGTACAGGACACGAACTCAATACAGCGGGGACCGCATGCACAAGATAAACCCAGTAAAAATCCCAGCATGCAGCGGGGGAGCTCAGGAAGGCCTACCAGAAGCTGAGGAGCCACTGGCAACTGACACTGCCAAAGGGAAAGACAGTTTTCTTCAGGGATGTGGAGGCTCTGTGAGTCTACTTGTGCTCAGGTGGATGGCTTCACAGTAGACTCAGTGGATACTGCGATGGGGGAAAGGAGGGAGGGGAATGAGTGATGAGGGGAGGGAAGGAAGCAGCGAGGTGCTGTTGGTTGTTTTTGTTCTTTTGGGGGGCCTGCCACCCAGCTCCCAAATAAATCACACACAGAGACTTATTCTTACTTATAAATGTCTGGCCTTGGCTTGGCTTGTTTCTTGCCAGCTTTCTTAAATTATCCCATCTAGCTTTTGTCTCTGGGCTTTTCCTTTTCTATTTTTGTATACCTTTCTTTCTTACTCCATGGTTTGCCGTGTAGCTGGGGGGTTGGCCCCTGGAGTCCTCCTCCTTCTCTGGCTACTTCTATATCTTTTCTCCTCCCAGATTTCTCTTTTTATATATTCCCTTTCTGTCTGCCAGCCCCGCCTATCCTTTCTCCTACCTTGCTATTGGCTGTTCAGATCTTTATTAGACCATCAGGTGTTTTACACAGGCATAGTAACACAGCTTCGCAGAGTTAAACAAATACAACAGAAACAAAAGTAACACACCCTAAAATAATATTCCACAACAGGGAGGGAGGGGAAGAGAGAAGGAATGAGGGAAAGAGGGAGAGAGAAAGGAGAAAAGTGATGGGGCTAGGGGAGGGTTTGAGATGAATTTGATCGAAACACATTATATGTGTGTATTAATTAAATCAAATATTTAAAAGACCCCTCTAGGGGCTCCAACCTGACTCATCCTTCCCCAATAGCATTCACCTCAGGAGACCTTGCTCAGCTAGGCAATCAGATGAGCTGATATGAGTCAAAGAAGTGCTCCCTTATTCTGGCTTCCTCTGTGATTCTCCCAGACCCCTTAATATATCAGAAAGACCAATGAAACAGCAGTGTCTGAGAACTGGGAGGTGGGGCACTTCAACTGCCCTGAAGCTGCACCTCAGAGCTGGCTGCTCACAAAGCAATCGCTCAGAATTCAACTCCAGGAAGGATGGCCTTACCTCTTAGAGGGAATTTCTGGGTAAAGTCCAATTTGCTGGAAGATACCTTGAATTTGATGTTGTTATTGTACAAATATTATTAAATCAGCTTGAGCTAAGAACCAGAACATTGTCATTTGTCATTATCTTGGGCCATTTGTATAATATGACTCATCCGTCTCCTTCACTGAAGTCAGATTAGGTTGCAAATAATTCCACCTCCTGAATCTCGGTCCGTCTGGACTGGAACTCGGGCCCTGCAGAATTCCTCCATTATAACGAATTCTCTCTTGGCTGACGTCGCTGTCACCTGCTATGTGAGCACCAGGATTGACATAAAAAGTGACTTAGATTTGAGGAATTTGTGAAAATAACACGTAGGGCAAGAGCAATTGTTGTGTGTATCGGTGTGTACCTACTATTTCATTTGATGCATAAAATGCTAAGGGCAGGGGATAGGCCCCACAGCTCCACTTCAAAACTGAAGGAAAAAGAATTCAGATTTGGAAAGTAGGAAATCCAGGGTTTACATTCAGATCTTCCTGACACTGTACACTTTCCTTTACATCCCAGTCCATGTACAGCTGGAGGCTAGAACTAAATAAGAACACGAATTAGTGGATTCGGGGGGTTTTTTTGTTTTGTTTTTGTTTTGTTTTGTTTTTCGAGACAGGGTTTCTCTGTGTAGCTTTGGAGCTTGTACTGGAACTTGCTATATAGACCAGGCTGGCCTTGAACTCACAGAGATCCGCCTGCTTCTGCCTCCCAAGTGCTGGGACTAAAGGTATGTGCCACCAGTTCCCAGCTTACAAGAATTGAGTTTTAAAAACTGAGGAGTGTTTCTCAAATAATAAAATCCAAGAGACATAAGAATATGGAACCAAGGGACATCTTTGAGACATATGAAAATGCCTTAGGTCTGTCTGAAAGTGGGGAGCAGATTAGAGCAGCATGCTTCTAAATTCCTTCTCTGCCTCCTGCTGTTGTACACCCCTGAAAATCATCCCCATGGGAAGAGTCACTTCTCCCTGTTCCCAAAGTCTTACATCAGCCAAACCCAAGAATTGTTATGAGCATCAAAAGCAGCCCACCCAGAGACCTGGGCAGACTGAGGACACCAAATTCTTCACCACTTTTCTGTACAAAGACAACATGGGACAGTTGTTAACAGCACTCCGCTTGGTGGGAGAACAACAACCAGCTAGGCATTTTTCTTGGAACATTGCCTGCTACTCCCAATCCAAAGAAGAAAGAAAGAAGAAAAAAAATAGATGAGCTCAGAAATAATTTGTATTTTGTCTGTGGCCAAAATTTTCTGCATGTACCACCCATTTTGTATCTATCTCACTAGCTGGGCATCAAAGGAGAAATGTAACTTCAGACAGTATATTTCACTGTGTGTTCAGTTGCATGGCCTCCATAGCTCCTTAATCTTAAACAACGTACCATTTTCATCATTAAGAAAAGACAATAAGGCTTAATAGCAAAAGCCATATGCCCAAAACCACAATTGGTGTCTTTCCTCACCAAGTCTGAGCAGATGGCCGCAGGCCTACTGAGATGATTCAGATTGAGTGCATGATTCTGAGTCATTTCCTTACATGAGCAGAAGGGGTCTAGACTACAGCTAGTCATCTTAAGATCCAGACAGTCTCATGGGATCTGGAGGGCCCCAGCAACTGAGTTCTAGAGGCCTTTTATGCCTGGGACCAAGAGATTCAAGTTCACAAGCTCTTTTCAAGGTTATGACTATTCATTGCTTGACAGCTGGAAAGGAAGAGTGGTATTGAAAACATTGTCTCATATATCCTGCTTCCTGGTGACCTGTGAACATGTGTTTATTGAAAGCCCAAGGCAGTGATACTCAGGTGAGAGTGATGCAGGATGCAGGGGCACCGGAAAAGACGGTCCTTACCTTGGTAAAGAACACAGCAGCAGGTCTTCTGCATATTTGTTATAGCACCTTGGATGTGTGAGAACTCTAGTAGTGTCCATGTGGCTTTACTGAAAGGTGGCATGCTGCTGTGCGTGAATAAAGTGGGACGTGGCCACAGGTCACTTGTGTGATGCCTTCTGGGCATCAGAGAACAATGTGTCAGGTCACCAAGTGGGAGGCTCAGCAGACGAGGAGAGGTTTCTGTGAGGAACCTGAGAGGTGTGTGCTAGAACAGAAACTCACCATACTTCCACTGAGGGCCCCTGAGATATTTAAGGAGTGTGTCAAACAGAGAAATTAGGGATCCTAGAAGAGTTTGTCTGAGTAGAGGAGAGAAATATCACTGGGTAGTGTTGTCATCACTTTGATTTTAACCACTGAGGTTGCCTAGGAAACCCAGATTACAGCCTGCTGTGCTGAAACCTGAGATAATGGGAAGATTCAGCTACAAGTAGACCTTGGAGAAAGGGGAAGGAGGTAGACAGCGTAGCCGGCTATGAAGTCCAGTATTATTTATCCCAGTACCCTTTTGACATGAAGTGATATAATTAAACAGTTCATTGCAGTTTTTCTCTCCTTCGGGAAAAAGAAATGTACCTCCCCAGGGGCTCTGATGTCTTCAAATCTAAAAATGCCACATACTTTCTCCTTTAAAAGACACTATGGACCATCTACTTTCCTACTGCTGCTACAAAAGGTCAACAAAATTAATAGCACGATATTAGGTATGCACACCTCTACCCTGCTCACTAACACCTCAGGCACCACTTGTCTAACCACACAGTTCTCATTTCTTTCATTTCTCTTCCCCCCCCCACCGCCCCCTTTCTCTCTCTCCTCACCCAGTCTTCTTTTCTCAGTGCTAGGATCAGAGACCAGAGTCCCGCACATGGTATGCAAGCACTGAACTACATCTTTAACCCTCTATCTTCTTATGAAACTCTACTCCTCCCTCCACAGTTTTCAGTGGACACCCATTCCTACCCATCAATAATAATAAGTTAGTTCCTGTGATTGGTAATCTTGGTTGTCAACTTGGCTGTATCTGGTATCAGCTACAGCCCAAGCAGCTGGGCATGCCTGTGAGGGATTTTATTGATTGGATCATGAAAGGTATGGTGACCCACCCTAAATCTGGACCACACTCTCTGGTGGCCACCCACCTAAAAGGATGTGGAAGAAGGAAGCTTTGGCCTTGTGCCTACTGTCCCTCACTCTTGCAGGCAAGTTCATCTGTCCTGTTGCTGATCTTCCTCCACTGGCAGGAGAATGGCTTCTTTGGAATTCCAACATAGACCGAAGACCAGCAGCTCTCTAGGAATCCTCTGGGACTCCAGCACCAGACTGTGACTGCTGAGACATCTAGTCTTGTGGACTAAACAACTAGATCCTTGGTCTTTTAGTAGGGAAACAGCCAATGTTTGACTCTTGGGACCACAGCCAGTGAGCCACTCTAATAACCCCTATAGATATACATTTTTCATTTGATCAGTTCTGTTCCTTAGGGTTCTCTACCTAACTAATATAGCTCCCAATGGGATACTCCCCTTCTTCTAATGAATAAAATATATAGCTGCGGATTCAGTAGGAGTACAGGAAAACACAACAGCGTAAAAACAGCAGTGCTTAAAAGTGTATCTCTAATCTCAACGAAGCACCAACAAAACCAGAATATTTTAATGAAACAAGAGTAGGCACTTTTAAAATCAAAATGGAAAAGAAAAGGTAAACCACAAAAACTTTAGCAAAGGAAACTGGGGAGGAGACTGGGATTACAACTCAGTCATCTATAGAAGCTGAGTTCGATCTCCAGAACAGCTGGAAGATGAGGGGAGACTCAAACCCTTTCTGGTAGCAAAGCTATCCTGTGAAGTTATACCCTTCACATCTGTGTTTTGGTTACTTTTTTAACTGCTGCAACAAAATACCTGACAAAAGGCACCTAACAGAGGAAGAGTTAACTCTGGCTCACAGTTTGAGTGTTCAGTCCATCCCAGGGGGAAAGGCATGGTAGAAGGAGCATGAGATGACTTCTTGCATTGCATCCTCTGTCAGGAAACAGGAAGACATAAATGCTATTTCTCCTTCAGATTCAGCCTGAGCCTCCAGTGCATAGATTCCATGAAGTTCAAATGATTACCATCTCCAGCCCCTTTGTGCACACTCATTCATGTGTTAAGAACATAATCCAGCCCCTGTGCAAATTTCAAGTACATGCCATGGCATCTTTGACATGGCCTTTTTAACTATGAACATATACACAAACACTGAGCCATCCACTTATAAGTTGAAAGATAGACTGTCTCCCAAATGCCCTGTGGTTATTTAAAATTTTTAATGTGGCAGATACCTTCAATAGATACCAAGAAGAAATCGGAAAGGTCCTACCTAAAATTCAAATTGTAATTGAACATAATCCTACTTATCTTACTTTTGAGATTATGATATAGTTACATTTTCCCATATACCCTTCCCCACTCTCCTTCACATTCATGGCTTCTTTCTCACTAATGGTTATTTTATGCTTATGTGTGTATACTACATATATAGGTATGTGCATATATTCCTAAACATAACATGTTCAGTCCATATAGTATGTATGGTATGCTTTCAGGGCTGACCACTTGGCCCTGGACAACCAATTGATGTTCTGTTCCCTGGGCATAGCCACCTCTCCCACTCCCAGCTTTCCTCGGCTGCCCATAGTTCTTTGTGTAAAGTTGAGGCCTTGTGGGATTTTCTCCATCCCCTTCAGCATGTCCACTGGTGTCATCCTTGTTCAACTCATATTTGGGCAGTCGTGTTGGTGAGACTTTATGGGTATAGCTTCTGGTATTCCTAGGAGACACAATCTCACAGAAAACTCCCTGATCCTTCGGCTCTTACAGTCTTTCTGCCCCCTCTTCCACAATGTTCTCTGAGCCTTAGGTGTGCGGGTGTTCTACAGATGTATCCGTGGGACTGGGCACCACAACTCTGCATTTTGATTGCTCGAGGTTTTCTATAGTGGTCTCTGTTGCAAAGGGAATTCTCCTTGATGAAGGATGAAGACTACACTTCAAAAATGTTCATAGATTGTTGTTAGGGGTTAGTAAATTAGTGGTTGCAGATTCTCCTCCAATAATCACGACTTCAGTAGCACTGAGTAGTTATCCAGGTTTCCAGGACCAGGCATGGTTTTTACATTTGTTAGGTGGGTCTGAAGTCTAATTAGAGAGCTGTTGGTTACTGCCAAGGTGTGCATGCCACTGCTGTACCCTTAGCATTATTTCGCCATGCTGGTCATTGATAGGGTTCACAGGCATCTTAGCTGGGTGGACGGTTGCCTGCCCCTTTCAAAAGCTTGAATAGTCAGAATGCTAACCCTCAGGGAAGAAACATCCAGGCCAGTTCCAGCCCTGTATATGAAGTTCATGGTGTCTTCAGGAATACAGACTACTCTTCCACCCCTCGGGAGCAATGAGGAGCAATAGCAATAGTTTGATTGTTAACATCATTGGATTAATCAATACACAGTTATGAGGCATTGCTTTTTGTGTTTCTGTGAGAGCATTTCCAGAGAAGATTGATTTAGGAGGGAAAGAACAACACAGAATATAGATAGCTCAGTCCTGTGGCTACAGTCCTGGATTGAATTAAAAGGGGAAAAGGAGAAAAAAAAAGCCAGCTGAATGCCATCATGTTTTCTTCTCTGCTACTTGTTCCATTAAGATGCAAGCAGGAAGCCTTACGATCCTTCTGCAGAAGCTGCAACCCATTCCAGGCACCATGACAGGCTGTACCTTCCAACTGTGAGCCAAAATACATCCTTCCTCCTTTAAGTCGCTTCTTGTCAGGTACTTAATCACAATGATAAGAAAAGTAATACAGACATGAAAGCTAATTAAATTCTGATCGTGAATTACCTAATACACAGTTGGAGTGTAGTACATATTTGTTACCTGTTTATTCTGTTACAAAATAGTATTTTTGCTGTATTGCATTTATTTTTATATTGCATATCTGTGTTATTACAAGATAGTATCATGTAGTTATTCTTTTTCCCTTTGGTTTTTCAAGACAGGGTTTCCCTGTGTAGCTTTGGTGCCTATCCTGGATCTCGCTCTGTAGACCAGGCTGGCCTCCATCTCACAGAGATCCGCCTGGCTCTGCCTCCCGAGTGCTGAGATTGAAGACCTGCGTCACCACCACCAGAGTTTTTCTATACATCAGTCTGAATTAAGCTTTCAAGAACAGTGCAGAGTACAGGATCTGTAGTGTAACTCCCACTCTGCTTCATGTGGTTGCTCACAGGTAATTGAATGGGCCCTATGGAGACAGACAAGCTTGGAGTCTTTTTCCTTGTTTCCTCTGCCATTTCCCAATGACTCAGAAGCCACAGTCATATCAATGGGATGTTTCCCTGCCTTTTTTTTTTTTACCCTGTACTAAGATAAACACAGAGGGAAGAAACAATACCCCTATGCTAGTTACAAACGAGCATGTCAAGTTCTCATCCCAGATAGCATTTGTGAGCCTAGTGTGTTAGTCAGAATTAGCCCATTCAAGACATTACACAGACATGAAAGTAGAAGAGGGAGTAGTTGGGAAGAGAGAAGGAATCTACATGAACGGGTGTGTGTGAAAGAGTACCTGAGGAGAATATCTTCACAATACACTGTATGCATACATGAAATTGTCAAAAATTAAAGTATTTTTAAAGTCAAGTCAATAAGCACTTATAAAACACGGAATAATACAAAACTAATAAAAATAGACACCAAAATATTCATTATCAAAATATAAATCATACTACATTGACACTGTCTTCTAAAAGGAAAGAAAGCAAAATTAACCATCACAGCATCTGTCCTGTAATGTGTCATCAATCCCATCTTCAAGCAAGGCCATTGCATTCCAGATAAGCTTGGTATCACATACCAGGTCAAACTGGAAAGGGACAGACTGAGAATCCCCCCGAGGCCATCTGGTACCACAGCCCAGGTCATCTTTGCACTATGTCCCTATCTCCTGGGGAGGTCACTTTTCCTCCCCACAGATGCTTGGTGTCTGACTAGTGGGTGTATCCTGCACCACAGAGATGCTAAAGCCAATCACTGGAGTTCATCTGACAACATTTTGGTTGAAAAAAGGAAAAGAATGAACATATCACCTTATTAACATTGGTCCCTAAAAATATGATACTAGGAATCAGCTGTGATTATTTTGCACCAGTCATTTTTTCTGAATTAAAAAATACATATTTTATGGATCAGAAAATAATTATATAAGGAAATACCTTAGGGTGAGCAACTGTTCAGAAGAACATGCTCAAGGGCCCAGGAACCATATTCTAGGGTTCAGCACCTGCCTCTTCCCTTAGAGCACACGTGCTCAGGACTCTAATACCCTCCCTGGCAAGCTCTAGGAACTGATCTAGTCCTAAAGCATTGATGAGGAACTTCTTGCCCAGTCATCTGTTTTTAATCCCCATGACCCCTCTCTTAGGGTTTCTATTGCTATGACAAAACACCATGACCAAAAGCAACTTGTTCAAAACAGGGTTTATTTCCATTTACAGCTGCACATCACAGTCCATCTCTGAGGGAAGTCAGGACAGGAACACAAATAGAACAGGAACCTGGAAGCAGGAGCTGAAGCAGAGACTGGAGGATGGCAGCTTACAGGCCGTTCCTCCTGGCTTGCTCAGTTTGCTTTCTTATAGCACCCAGGACCACCAGCCCAGGGGTGGCCCTGCCCACAGTGAGCTGGGATCTCCTACATAATCAATCAAGAAAATGCCCCACAGGCTTGACCATAGGCCAATCTGTTGGGACATTTTTCTCAATTGAGGTTCCCTCCTCCAAAATGAGTCCAGTGGTGTCAAGTTGACATAAAACTAGCCGGCACAATCCCTATTAAAAATTAGTGTCATTATTAACCCCATAAAGATAAAAAGAGCACCAGAAAGCAAGAAAACCCAAGGCTTAACATGAGAATGCCTTCACAGATGAGAGATGAGGCCCTTCCCTCTGCTCTGCTACACCCCATGACATCTGTGGTACTTGGGCTATGGGTGTGCCATTAGCAGTGCCTGGCAGTGGGCACACAGTCATTTCATTGATTGATTGGTAGAGTCTGTCTCTGCTTCCCACAAGGGAGAGCAAATAGGGCCAGGGGAGTGATGGGACAAGTGGGGTCCATGTTTTCCACAGAGCTGCTGCTGACAATCATGTGTTGCACAGTGAGGCTCCTGGGAAATACATCTTTTGTCTTAAAGATAACATCATTTGTCTTATCTGCAATGGAAAAGTCTCTTTCCGAAAACATGATTCCAGCAGGCACTATGCTTCTAATGTCAGAAAGAGACAAATGAAGCAAGATTCACGAATGTCCTACTCAACAACAAAGTCACACAAAGGCCTCACATTATGATAACATCGTACTATGAGCCACTATGTAGATACTGAAAGTTCAGCAAAATGAAAAAACACAAACCATTAAGTCTTGTAAAATAGTATGAGGGAGAAAAAGAAAGACCTTAAGATCCTAACACTGAGCACCCCAAACACCACAAGGGGAGATAATTCCACGGTAAAGCAAAAGACACCAAAATATATATACTTATAGAAAGCACAGTTAGTATTCTGGCCCTCTCACCTTAATCATGGGCAGGCAGCTGGGGTTACGAAAACTCTGATAATTCCCTCTGAATGACAGCTAAAAGTCTAAACAAGTGGGGGGAGGGGAGAGCATGGAGGAATACTGCAAGAATACTTTAAAAACCAACATTGCAACCAGTGTTCCTGATGCACAAGGAAAGATAATCTGTTCATGAAACAAGAACAGAATCCTCCTCAAAAGGTGCAGATAGAGAACAAAAATCTTCTTGAACAATAAAAGCATGCTGACTGAATTGAAAAACAATATTAGTGTTCAAAATCCCCAAGGTCTAGGGCAAAGCTAAACAGGACAACTGAAACAAAAAGGAAATTAAGAGCAAAAATCCAGGAAGTTCAACATCATAGTTACACAGAACGTCAGAGTAACCATCTGCTATGTGACTTTCTCTGAGAAAATGTCTCTATTCACCATAAATAGGTGACAAACCAAAACCAAAATGGTTCCACCCAGGTTTAGCTTGGTTAAGAAATGAGTTCAATGGGGTGACCACGAGAACATGAGCGAGATACTAATCACAGGAATGTGGCCAGCTTATAGACAGCTACAACAGAAAAAAGTTCCCTACCAGCAATTCTTAACAGCTTACATGACCTCAGGGAAGAGAGGGAGCCCATGGGCCTCAGGAGCTCCTCTCCCCTTCAACAAGAGAATGTTAGAAGATCCAATCTTAGGAGGGTCCCACACCAGTCATCACAGCTTCTCTGATAGCAAGATTGCAACAGCCATGCACGTCATGGCTCAAGGACATTTTTCACACTGTATCTCTTTAGCCAAGATTGTCATGAGGACTGGAGGGATGACTCAGTAGGGTTAAGGGCTTGCTGTATAAGGAATGCAATTAGATCCCCAGCACCTATGTGCTTGTGCCTGTAACCTCAGGACTAGAGTATGAGGGTGGAGAATGAGGCAGGCAGATCCTAGGGGCTTGCTAGCCAACCAATATAGTCAATATAGCAAGTTCTGGATTCAGTGAGAAACCCTGTCTCAAAATGTAGAGTGGAGAGCGACAGAGGAAAACACCCTAAGCTGGCCTATAGCATCTAAATGTGCAGGCACTGGTAAGCATCCCCCAAACATACACACACACACACACACACACACACACACACACACACACACACACAAGCACACACACACACAAGCACACACACACATGTGTGTGCTTGTGTGTGTGTGTGTGTATTAGATATATAAATAAAAATATTGTAATAGAACTACATTGCAAAGATGAGAAAGGAGATGCCCACTGAAAGCAATGTAGAAAGTTAGCTGAAATCTTTCATGGTAAGAGTCCAATACTGGTTGTCTAGGATGGGAGGATCAAGAGAGCAGCTGCATAGCTTTAGAACATTGGAGATCTGTAAATGCCAAAAGGAATTTGAGTGTGGAAAGTGGTTGCCTTGAAGGTTAGAGGAAGAGATGAGAAAAGACAAACTGGGAGAGTGCTACATTTTGTTCTGTATATTCACTAATAGTTTCACTTTATAAATTACATGCATGACTTTTTTATTTTAAATGTAAAGGAATGGGGGATGTAGCTCCATGGTAGAGTACATGCCCATGTGTACATAGCTCTGGGTTATATCCACTGCTTTGCACAACACACACACACACACACACACACACACACACACACACACACCTATAATATAAAAACAAAAAATGTTGGGCTTCTAAGTACAAGCAGATAAGGCTTTGGGCAATTAATTTCAATATTTAAAAAAAGACCTGACATTTGAATTGCTGACTGGGGAGAGGTATGATGCAGACAGACTACAGTGGTAATAGCCGGGTCTTTTTCCATAAACATTTTGACTTAAACTTCTATAGTCAGCTGTCTTACTAGTCAGTGATCTAATTGCTAAGCTCCAGAATTTCATGTTGCAAGACTGTAACTCACTCCCATTATTTCTCTGAATCAGAGTGGTACAGCCAGAAACTACCCTCTCCCGAGGAATGAGAAGATATTACATCATCTGGGAGATGGCTCAGTGAGTAAGAGCTCTTGCTGTGCATGCATGAACACCTGAGTTCAGGTCTCCAACACTCGTGTGTAGCCACACATATCCTTATAATCCCCAGCACTGGGGCTGGGGGAGGCTGGTAGAGAGAGACAGGGGGATCACTGCAGCTGGCTCACTGTCAACTTGGATCTAGGTTTAATGAGATATCCTGACTCAAGGGAATGAGGCAAAGTGTGATAGGTTAGGACACCAACATCCCCCCTTGTCATCCACAAGTGCACACCACCCCACACAGATATTATCTGTATATATACATAATATACATACACATATAAAATATATAGAACCATTACCACTATGGATAATTTAAGAGAGCTGCAAGTGTATCATACATTACCATTTTCAGAAGTTTTTTTTTTTCTTGGAATTTTACTTGGTCATGTAACAGTAAGAAATGTGAGACCCAGCAGAAGCCTAGAGAGCTTAAGTGACTTCCCGAAGGCCATCAGTCAGAAGAGCAGAGCCACCAGGAGAGACACTATGACTCTCCTGCCATGCTGTGCAGCAGGCTTGTTTTCAGATTTCATGTAGTCTCCGTTTGCTTAATAGCTCCAATTGTTGGCAGCCGAACAAACAGATGGTGGAGAAAGGAAGAGGGTGTGTGGGAATGAACTTCTGTAAATTCCAGCCACTGTGCCCAGAACCAGCCTGGGAGCAAGATGCCCTCTGTCCAGATCAGCCCCAGAAGTTGTCATACAAACAGCCAAAATTAGAAGTCCTGGACTTTTCCACGTTCAAGGGTCTCTTTCACAATTGGAAATACCCATGGGAAATAGAGCATATTAACACCTATTAATTAATACCATAAGGGAGTGTGGTTGATTATTGGCTAAAAATAAGCCTGAAATACTGGAATCTGTTTAAGAAAGGAAAAAAATGTCTAGATTTGTCCTATTTGAATATTTTTTCCTAGATTAATCCTAAAAATCCTGGTCAGAATTTTTTATTTTATTTTTTAATGTATAGGTGTTTTTCCTACATGTATGTAGTGCCCACACCATGTGCATGCAGTGCCCACAGAGGCCATAAGAGGGCATCGGATAGCCTGGAATAGGAGTTACAGACTGTTGTAAATGGCCATGTGGCTGCTAGAAATCCACCCCAGGTCCTCTGGAAGAGCTGTCAGCAATCTTAGCCCCTGGGCCACCTCTCCAGCACCTTAGCCAGAATTTTTTTTTAAGAGGTTCCTTTTGCAAGAACATCCTAAGTGTCCAGCTCTCATTTTTGTCTACTGGTAGATCTCTAGTGACTGGGAAAATGGCTGCCACCAAAACATAAAATGACCACCAAGTCCAGGTCACTGAGAAGCATTTTGGACAAACCCCACACTATCCTAACCTTCACTTCTGCATCCCTTTAAGGGAAGTTGGACATTCCATCATGTTCATTGGAATTTTCTCCCTATTTTTAATCAAAGTAGCAAGTTGGGCATGTTCAGCCTTTGTCAAATAGAATCTGGAAGAGTTTTCTTGGGGCTCCTCAGTGTGTGGGAGTGTGGCATAAGGCTCCGGGAAGGGAAAGACCAAAAATAAGCTGTGATGATCCCTTAGAGGTAACCAACTGTGTGTCCATTGTCACCGTGGTTTCTTGACTCATTATTAGTATTCTCCTTTTTCACTTTTAATGGATATTACACATACATTTATATTCATGGCCTGTTCAAAGCCACTTGTGCTAGCTCTGTGTATAATGAATATTGAACTCTCTGCAGATTTAAATATAGAATAAAGGATAATTGTAAGATATCCCAATCAGGCTTTCTGCTATTCTCCACATATTTTAAAGGCATACCACACAAGGGTTACATAACTGCCTTCATGGAAAACCCTGCATTCAAGGCTGTTTCCGACGCCTGTTTGCAGCTGAGTGTTTGCTAAATCAAGCACTAAAAACGAGATTTACACTGGTTGTTTGAAGCTGGAAGCCAGCTGCAGCTGCCATTAAAGCAATTCAATTTCTTTTTTATAAAGCACAAGTAAGGCTCAATTTACTAAAGTTTTATTTCCTTTTTATGCATCCCATATGCTAGGGGGGAAAATTAAGTTTATGAGATTAAAAATGAGTTTTATGCTAAATGTTTATAAAGTTTCAGCTGGCTTCCTCTTGCAGGTCCTTCAACCTACCAAGTTCAAGTTCTGACTTTTTTTTTTTTTTTTGGTCCCCTTTGCCATTACAAGGAAAGAAAAGGTTTTGTTTTCAAAAGGAAGTTACCTAGCTCCCTGGCTTCCTTGTTTGTATCACATGATTTTCCATGAACTTTTTCAGGTGGTTCTCTGTCCCCCATCCCCTACATTTGATTGAGTACATCTCATCACTAATCACAAGTGATATTAAATTTTTTAAAGGGAAATTGGAGCTGGAGAGATGACTCAGTGATTAAGAGTGTGCACTGCTCTTCCAGGTAACCCAAGTTCAGTTCCCAGCACCCACATCAGCTCCAGGGTGTACAATGCCATCTTCTGACCTCCATGTGCAACTGTACTCACATGCACATATACACATGCAAACACACATATACATATAATTTTTAAAATAAAAAATAAAAGTGAAATTGCATCTCCTTCCTCCAAAACTCATTAAGGACCAAGGATTATTTTTAACCTGTGTAATTTGGAAGCTTTATTGACATCCAGTTTTAATGTAGTCACAAGCAAGTTCCTCTTCTCTCTGGAATCCTTTGGCCTTTCTTGTTTTTTTAATGATTTATTTTTTCTTTTTACATCCCAGCCTCAGCTTCTCCTCCCTTCTTTCCTCCAGTTCTCTGCCTCTCTGCTCCCTGCCATACACACATACACACACACACACACACACACACACACTCCTCCATTTATATTCAGAAAAGGGCAAGCCTCCCATGGATATCCACCAAACAGGGCATGGCAAGTTGTAGTAAGACTAAGCACCTCCCCATGTGTTAAGGCTGCGTAAGATGACCCAGTATGAGGAGTAGGGTCCCAAAAGCCAACAAAAGAGTCAGAGACAGCCCCTGCTCCCACTATTAGGAGTCTCATAAAAAGACCAAGCTACACAACTGTAACATATATGCAGAGGGCCTGTCCCGTGCAGGCTCCCTGGTTGTCAGTTCAGTCCCTGTGAGCTGCTATGAGCCCAGGTTAGTTGATTCTGTGGTTTTTCTTGTGGTGCCCTTGACCCCTGTGGCTCCTATAATGCTTCCTCCCCTCTCTTCCACAGAATTCTCTAAGTCCCGCCTAAGGTTTGGCTATGGGTCTCTATATGTTTCCACCAGTTCTTTTGGCCTTTCTTAGTACTGTTTTCTAATTCCTCTAGTTCTGACTACACTCCCAGAGAATTTATCATTTTGAGGTGGGTTTGGTTTTAAAAGGCAGCCAACAAGAGTACATGAAGATGAGAAAGACACAAGGACAGAGCAATCATCCAAATGACCAGTGGAACAGAGGTTAGTGTTCACACCCCAACCCTGTGAACGACTGAGCAGCTCTCTCCCTGCTTCCTTGTCCCTGTCTCTGAGGCCTTCCTGAATGGGCCATCTGTCTGTGCCTGTGTAGATACAGGCTGCCACAGATGTCAGAAACAATTTTAAAGAAAAGAAGTTATGAAATGAACCAAAAGAAGCAAGAAAGCTGAAGTCTATCTTTTGAGCATGGGGAAATCAGCAAACAACATATAGAAATACAGAGTATGGGTCAGGTGCAAAGGCCACACTGGCCACACTGACTATAAGCTGCTCCACAGCGTAGCCACAGGGCATCAGTTGCAGGGATACTAGTCAATATATCTAGACTGGAGTCTCTTCTTTTGTTGAGTAAGGTTAATGATTCTTCTAAGGAAAAGTGAATTAATCTATGCAAATTACTTAGAATAGTGACAAGCTGCCAAAGTATTTTCTATCATCATCATCATCATCATCCATGTGGGAAATGTTAGCTCACTTTGAGTTTAATGGTGGCATTAAAAATATGAAATGGAAATTTCCAGGAAGGACTGGGGTTTTAAATAAATGCTGGCTTGGGATAAGGAAAGTACTCAAGTACAGCTAGATATAAGTAGCCTCTACGAACAAGGTGGGGGGGGGATTTGAAAATGGTTGAGTCTTTCAAAGGGATGGCGTTATAAAAGAAGAGCAGAGCTCTAAGACATAAGCACTGGAGATGAGACACTTGGGGAGGGGGAAGATGAGAGGTTTGAAAAGGAAGAAGAAAGAGTCAGAAAAGCTGGATTTCAGGACAAAGGAGGAAGCAGCAGTAGAAATGCAAATGGATTCGAACTTCACAAAGACCTGACTTGGGCCTTCCAGAGAGCAGAGGCAGTGAAATGGGCGGAGAAACCAGGCCAGGTCTTTTTAAAACCGTCTGTGACTTTCTCAAATTGGAGACAGGAAAGGGGAAGAAACTAAAATAGAGGATGAAAGGTTCTAAGGGGGATGGGGAACATAGAAATGGGGAGAGCAGAGGGGGAGTGGGGTCAACCAAACTAAGTAAGTCAGAAAACTCCTGCTACTTTGTAAGCTAATTAAAAAGTAAAATGAAAAAATATGAAGGAAAACCAAAAGAGAAGGAAAAACAAAAATGAACAAAAGAAAAGAAAGGAAATCCACGAGGATTCACGGGAAGAAAAAAAAGGCAAGCAAGAAAAGAGCCGGTGAGGATTAAAAATCAAATCAGAATGTCCTTGTGACAAATCAAAATTCCAGTGTCTTCCAGGCTTTCCTACCCTAATTGTGTTCTTTTCATTTAAACTAAGCGAGTCATTAAGATTTTATTATTATAGTCCAGCTGTGAATTTGAGCCAATTTATAAACAAGATTTGAGAAAGAATTAGTAACCCATACTCATTTATCTCCAAATACCACATGGTTAGGGTCAGAAACCCTAGAAGAAGCTTGGCTGAGTTCATGCCCCTGGCTTCACCACTTAGCAGCTACAGCTCTTGGGCTAATTATCTTTCAATAACTAAAAGTCCGCATCTCTAAAGAGGAGATATGAATAAGAAAGTGCCCACTGGGCTGCCGTGAGAATTAAAAGAGGCCACGCACATGAATTGCTTCCAAAGTGTGTGGTTACAGTAAAGAGTCCATTCTGTAAACCTTAAATAACACAGATCTACCTTATACAATTAAATCTTCATTCTCTCTCCTCTGAGAAGAACTCTAAAATTACAGTCAAATCCCAAAGAATCGCAGCCTTCAATCAAATAAATTCAATTTTAACACAGCCCTCATCTTCTCCTATGCTCAACTGCATAATCAAATGGGACAGGGGTAGGCAATGGTCATATTTACTTCAGGAGAGAAGCATAGGGTGAGGAGGTGAGATGTGGAGAAGGAACATCAAGGAAATACTG
>CABHPQ010163820.1:3169-49305 GCA_902168405.1 Peromyscus aztecus | reverse complement strand
ACTCTCTCTCTCTCTCTCTCTCTCTCTCTCTCTCTCTCTCTCTCTCTCTCTCTCCCTCTCTCTCCCTTCCTCCCTCCTGTCATCCTCCCCACCTGCCTCTCTGTCTCTGCCTACCTCCCCCCACACACAACCTCTTTTAGGTACACTGTCTAACTTTGTACCTCCTACTCCATCTCATAATCTGGAAAATTATGTTTCAAATCCTTTAATAGTCAACATTGTTCTTTGTTTTCTAGTAGCTTGGTCCATTCTAATAGGAAACAATGGCATATACTTGGAAAGCTGAAAAATAATGTGAGAAAGGAGTTCAATATGAAGCAGCTTGCCTTCCAAAGGGCTCTTATTTTCTTAGGTTGGCCTTCCAACTGGTTGTAAATTTTAGGAAACTTCATCACTCCTACAGATTATCCTTTCACAAATATGTCATTACTGTGGCCCTTCTTCAATCTCCCTTGACAAGCAAAGTATCATTTAGACTTACGTAAATGTAACATAATTCATGGTACAAGATAATTCTTGAAAGTGTATTTTTGGTTCATTTATTATACTGTAGAATATAATACCATAATTACAACATAAGAAAAATTATTGATATACTGTGTTTCATTAAAATCAAATTGTTCTGTTCTGCAAAGCCATCAGTAAGATGCTAATGGATGAGTATATTGCTCATTGTGAGAACCCTTGCCTAATATTCAGGGGACCCCAAATTTATTCCTCGGTAAACTTCTCACGGACTGAAAAAGTATTTTAAAAGGACATACTTGATCAATAAAGAACTGATACCCAAACTACACAAAGACTCATAAAATTCAGAAAAAAGAAAATAAAAACTCAATTAAAATGGGAAAAGATCTAGGCAGATACTTCATGAATGAAGATGTACTGATGCAATTATGTGTCTGAAGAGATGGTCCACATTATGTCATTAGTGAATTTCAAATGGAAATTACAGTGTGAGATAACAGTTTAATAACTGCCTATTAGAATAGTGAAAATCTAAAACACTGATAATACCAAGTGTTAGCAACAGTGTGGAAAAAAGAGGGCCTCACATCCATTGCTCCTTGGGAATGTGAAATAAAAATGTTACTTTGGAAGAACATCTTACAGTTTCTTATAATACTAAATGATGCATATTCTCCTATATGATCTGGCAGTTATATTCTTTGGTATTAACTTTCCAAAATTGGAGACTATGTTTATACAAAGAACTTTCACATGTGTGCTTATAGAAACATTATTGGTAATTATTAAATTCTAAAAGAACCTAAGCATTTCTTCACTAGATGACAAAATAAGTAAGTCTTGATGCATCCAGACAATAGAATAATATTTTACACTTAAAAGACATTAATAATGGAACACTGATGTTAGCAGTAGGTTTAGTGAAATGACAATGGGTTATGTGACAATTTCCTCCAAACAGAAACATCTCCTCCTGGAGGTATTCTGTTAAGACTCAGGAAACAAATGAAAGTTATAAGCTCATAAGCAAGAAAACTTACAAAGCTAAGCAAGATTCTGAAGCCTAAAGGATCCACAAACCTCTCACCAAAGGGGTGGTAAGATTTCTAAGGACAAGAGACTAGACCAGCTAGGATGCTTACAAATCTTGTAAGAAGTTCTGCGTGCATAGGTTTCTTAATTTGTCACACATTCTGAAGGAGAATTTCCAATAATACAGCTGCCTTTGAGTCATTCATTCCCCTGTAAGTGATCTGTCATCCATACTCCTGTAACTCCAAGAAACTCCCTGGTTCACTAAGCTAGACTTGGGTGTATAGTTTGTTTGGTCTACTCTTGAAGCTGTATGTGGGAGAAGTGGATTCCTGGCCATGTCTACCTCAAGAGTAAGAATCAAAATATAAATGATATGCCAATGTTAGTTCATTCATCATTGTTATATTGTAGGAAGAATATGGTAATTTTATATATTTCTATTTAATTTTATGCATAAACTAAAAGTGCTCCAAGTTTAAAAATCTCAAAAATAAAGTAGCTTTATATTTAAGGTTTTCAATTTTATTTCCATCCTTATCTAAATCAAAAAACATTAAGTGGACAGAAGTGCTTCAGAGTAGTTCCTTTCTATTTTATAGAATGATTAGTCTCCTGTATTATTCCATTAGAAGGGAGTATCTTAGCCTGTTCTTTGTATTAAATGAATATATAAATGTAGAATGGTGTGAATATGTAAAATGACCCAATGGCCCATAATGATTTTAGGACTCTATTGTTTGAGGAGCTATGGCAACAAGAATGGTGTGTGTGTGTGTGTGTGTGTGTGTGTGTGTGTGTGTGTGTGTGTGTATGAACATGTGTGCATATACATGTGGAAACCAAAAGCCCACATCTCTTCCTTTATATCACTTCACCTTTCTTTGTGTGTGTGACAAAATCTTTTACTGAATCTCCCCCATTGACTTGGCTGTTAAGGCAGTGCATTCTGGGAAATCGACCCTTGTGCCCAGCACTGGGGTTTGAAATGCTTGACATGAAATGTTCAAGCAAGGAATCCAAACAAATTTCCTCATGTTTTCCTAGGAAGCACTTTACTGAATGAGTTATCTTCTCAGCACGCAGAACAATGTTTTAACCAAATACAGATTAATAATTAAATTCAAAGCCAGAAAAGTTAACACTCTTCCAAGTTTCTCAATATAGGAAAAAAATTCCTCAAAATCAAATCACATTTTAAATTTAATTAAATAGCACAAGGAGATCACCCACATTCCAATGACATCATTTTTTTTTAGCCTGTTAAATTAAAATTAATGTTTGAAACAATGAATGCTTCTGGAAATTTCTACCATGACTTTTCTCACTGAGTGTTTTTTTTATTGTAAATGTATATTTATGTCCACAATTTCTCTACATTTTCAACCTCATAGCATAAACACCATGACCTAGATTTAGAAAAGTCTCATGATTCTGCCTAAGCCTTATTTCCCTTTGTTCCCTTTCTTAACTGATTTCCTTGTCTCAGTGGCTTCTTATATCTCTGATAGTAACTTAACCCTTGAATTGTAAATCTCTCTTTGTGTGCCATTCCTTAAGAAAAAGAGAGAGAAAGCTGATAATCTATTTTCACTAAGAAAAAAGTTAGAATCAACTTAACATTCCTTATCTTCATTCCTTAACCTATAACCTTCATTTTTCACACCATAGAATTTTTCAGCCTCCAGATAACATGTTTCATGTCTCCATGTTTTAAATATATTTCTCTTCCTTGTTTAAAATTACTTCCTCTTCTTCCTCCTAAATGCATATTCATCACCTAAGACAGGTTAATGTCATTTGATCTGTAGAGATTAGGAACTTGGGCATCCCAGGAGACAACTGGTAGCTCAATTCTAGGTCTTTACACACATGTATGAAATTTAAATCAGCTACACCACTAGACTGGAATTTCCTAGAGGAATTATTCATTTATGCAAAGCACATGGTACACACCTGATAAATGCTTTCTGGAAGAATGAAAGGATAAATGAATGGATCTCCATCTTTCAACCTGGGCTTAGAGAGGATGAATGACTAACATTGCTAGAAAATAAATGAAAAAGTTCACGTCACTGTGTCAGAATTCTAGTGTTCTTACTTCACTAATGTTTCACAAACCTTTGTAAACTGTAGTTTTTAACTCTCAGGCCAGATTCAATGGATCAATGTATTGGCGTTGAGTGTGAAAATATGTGAATTTCTGAGGCTGTAAAACTGATGAGTCTTGACAACATGCCTGAGAGAACTAATTACACCACACCCTATACTCATCTTAGAGCAGAAATACAGGCTCTGTTACCATAGGCACTGTAACCCTCAAGCCAGAATTTCTAGAGTTCCATACTGAAATTCATGAATAGGAGGGAGAGGTGAATTTGGCTGAATAGAGAAAAATAAAAAATGCTGTAGAAAAGATGAAGTCAGATAATGCTTCCCAAGGGAAGGCATTGTATGACCAGTTGCCCTATGTAGAAAGTCTGGCACTGTCTGTATTGTCTAGTATGATCTAGAGGTAATGATGATACATATCACGAGAAGCTATAAAATTTCTATTAGGATAACAGAAAAGAATGTGAGTCATTTGTTCATGTTAGTTAGGCTTATGATAATTCATCAAAAAATCATCTTTTGAAACAGAATGCATCCTCATTGTCCTGGATGTGACACCATGTAAAATTCTACTGTACATCCTGTTTGTCACTTTTGTCTCACATCCCTTGAACGTAATGCTTGAGCCCCCAGACTCATGGGATAATCCTTCAGGAGAGAGAGAAAGAGAGAGGAGGGGGGAGAGAATTGTCTCCTCTGATTTTCTTCTTTGTGTGGGTCTTCTAGTTTTGGTAATCTTACAAGCAAATTTTTGCTAGTGAATTAAGA
Source organism: Peromyscus aztecus (assembly GCA_902168405.1). Classification (NCBI taxonomy): domain Eukaryota; kingdom Metazoa; phylum Chordata; class Mammalia; order Rodentia; family Cricetidae; genus Peromyscus; species Peromyscus aztecus. The sequence goes on along the minus strand of CABHPQ010163820.1, from coordinate 44,925 downwards.
CTATAGAATAGACTTGATGGCAGGGCTATGTGCTTTTCTCATTGTGCCTAGATTTTATTTCCTCTTTTGTGTCATGGTTTTGCAATTTGAGAGTATATGTGTAAAGAGTGATAAAATTCTAAAACCTTCTCTCACTGTCACATAGTCTTATGCTTCTGCCAAGTTTATTCTGCCTTTAATTTTAGGGTTAAATTATGGACATTTATAGTCTTAGATAGAATTTTATGGAATTGCAACCACTAATAAAAACACTAATGTTCTGCTGTCATTGAGATTGCATGAATTGATTCCTGGTCCTGGCTCTGGATAAGAAACATTGTCCCAAACATCAACTAAGTTTTCTTAGTTGCTTCAAGCGGATCTTTTTCTCTTATAAATATTCATGTAAAAATGTAAGTTAGGGAGAGTTTTTCAATCATATTAGTGTTGAAGGGAACAATTAACAGAAGTTTTAAAACTACCAGGAAAGCACAGTGTTGGGTACAATAGCATGTTGGCAGCACACACTTGTTTGCATGTTTGTGATATCCATAGACAGAAGGAGGAACAGACATCTAGAAATAAAAGAAATGGAAGCAGAGAAATAGAAAGACCAAAAGTCTATATTATGCCAACTTTTCCTGCCTGTTTCACTTACCCAATGAAGAACTGGTACATTAGAATTTCAGCAGTGCATACAGAGCCTGATGTGAGACTTTTGGCAAAGATGCTTTAGACACACTAAAAGATTATCTCTGACATTGAAAACGCCTGGTCTCTTGTCCTTGCCTTTCAGACTCTGTGTTCAAAGACGTTGCTCTAGAAGGCCTGGCTGCAGTGATACGCTTATAGCTCCATTTGCAGACTTTCTTATAGGTTCATAAATGGAGACTAGAAGGAGGAGGGAAAGGAATAAAATTTAATAACTGAATAAAAATGTAAATAAAGATTTGCCTAAAATTACTTGTCCAAGAAATAATTCTCCCTCCCCCTTAAGCTAATACTTTGATAAGCTCAGTACAGTGATCCTGATTTGGAGCGTGACCTTTGAAAATGCTCTCCAGCTTGATTAAAGATGTATTAAATTTGTTTAAATAAACCTCGTTGTAATGGCACATCATTTGTAAGAAGCTATTAGGGGGCTGGAAACTGTGCTGCTGTATTTGCATGAAAATGTGCCCTGCTCGAATTGAGGATCTCTCCTGAATTAACCGCAAAAGGAAACTGACACTTTCATAATTTTTTCTGACAAAAAGAGAGAGAGAGAAGAAGAAGAAAGATAGGGAAAAAAAGCAAAAACTTCAGGCAAAGCTCTAGGAGCGAGGGAGGGCTGTATGTCAATCACAGTCCAACAATTCAAGCCTGGGCTCTTAGACCAAGCAGCAGTCCCTGTGTTCTCAAGATCTCCTTTTAAATGCAGTCAATAATATTTATCTGTCAATTACTTTGCTACTGGAATGGCTTTATCTTTCAGTCTTCCTGTGAGAACATGAGTTGTTTGAGAGGAACCAGAGCCACAAGGATGCCTAGCAGAAAGCTGTATTGTCATCGCATTGAAATCCCATGACTGGAATTCTGTCCCTGGCTTCAATTTCAGTGTGGTCTCTGGGTTTGTGGAGTAGTTGAAACACCCAAATGCCTCCACCCACTCTTCTCAAATGAGCTGCCACACTGACAGGAGCAGGACTCTCCTCTAAACCAAATGTTCAATGAAAACATTTTGCCCCTTTTTAAAAAAAGATTCTTCTCTCATGTAATACATCCCAAACAGTAGTTTCTCCTCCGTCCACTCATCTCAGCTCCCTGCCACCACCACCTCCCCTTTTCTCGGATCCACTCCCACTCTATTTCTATTCAGAAAAGAGCAGTCCTCCAGGAGACAACAATAAAACAGGAGAAACCAAAATAGAGTAAGTCAAGGCAAAAGCCCTCACACTGAAGCTGGACAAGGCAATCCAACAAAAGGAAGCATCTCAAGACAGGCAAGAGTCAAAGACACATAGGTTCCACAGTTAGAAGTCCCACAAAACCACCAAGCTAACAGCCACAACATATATGTAGAGTGCCTGATGCTGATCCCTGACACTTCAGTATCTGTGAGCATATGGAAGCCCTGCTTAGTTGATTCAGTGGGCCATGTTCTCTCTGCATCCTCCATCCCCATCCCCTCTGACTCCTACAGTTTTTCCTCCCCCTTTTCAGAAGGATTCCCAGACATCAGAGGGGAGGGACTTGGTGAAGACCTGCAGTTTAATCTCTCTCTCCACATAATGTCTAGCTGTGGGTCTCCGTATTGCTCCCATCTGCTATTAGAGAAAGTCTCCTCTGATGACCCCTGGAAAAGCACAGAAATATGATCACAGCAGAATATCATTAGGAATCATTTCATGGATTTCTTTCTTTTTTTTCCTTTTTTTTTATTCTATTCTATGGCTCTGGGCTATCTAGTCTCCAGTGTCTGGCCATCTAGGCAGGGTCAGACAAGGGCTCTCTCTCATGGATTGGGCCCCAAATTAATCCAAACATTTGTTGGCCACTCCCACAAGTTCTGTGCCATCATTGTCCCGGCATATCTTGTAGGCAGGACAGATTGTAGGTCAAAGGTTTTGTGACTGGGTCAGTCTTCATATTTCCCTTTCTGTAGCCTGCAGAGTACCTTCCTGCACCAAAGAGACTAGAACATGGAGGTGAAGGCCCCATGTAGGCATCAGCTTGACCTCTCCACATTCAGTGAGCTGTGTGGTTGTTGTAGGCGGTAATGGGGCCCTACTGTCATTTTGTAGAGAGCAACCCTATATCCCAGCATCAGTCTGAGTTGTTTGGAGATATCCATGGGAAACCCTCAGCTAACAAGACAAAGGTATGCAACCCCCCGTCCCACCACTGGGAGCCTTGATTGGCTACAAGAGATGGCCCGTTCAGACTCCATATCCTCCATTACCAGGGGTCCTCACTAGGATCATCCACATAGATTCCAGAGAATTTTCCACAGCACTAGGTTTTCACACTGCCCCCAAATGTGCCCCCAATTCCAGCTACCTCTCCCATACTCTCCCTCAATCTCTTCTTTCTCTGCTATCTGATCTCTTCTGCTCCTGTCCCAACCCACCCCCAGTACACTAGCAAAACCTATTCTATTTCCTTTTCCCAGGGAAATCTATACATACCTCCTAGAGCTTCCTCTTTACCTAACCCCTCTGAGTCTATGGATTGTAGAATGCTAATCATTTACTTACTGGCTAATATCCACTTATAAGTGAATACATACCATATTTGACTCTCTGGGGTTGGGTTATCTCATTCAGGATGATATTTTTCAATTTCCATCCATTTCCTGTAAATTTCATGATGCCATTTTTTTTTTAACGGCTGAAGAATACTCCATTGTGTAAATGTCCCACATTTTCTTTATCTGTTCTTCAACCATTTGCCTCTTCTTGTAGAAGTCAGGAATCTGGGCCATCTGCCAATCTAGTCACCATTTTCCTGTCTTCTCAGATATTAAGGAGCCCATTTTATCCACCTTATTTCTTATCAGACCTTCTTTTCCATGGATAAAAATGTGGTATTTTACATGCTTGCTGAATGACATCACCCACACAGTCCACATGGGCTTTCCACTGAAGTATAGTTCTTCATTGTTTGCCATAAGGGGACTCAGGACATGTGTGCCAGTCTGAGGGTATAAGCAGCTTTGTGTTGTTTTCTCCCTCTCCTCCATATTTATTTATTTATTTCCATTTCTTCTTAAAGTAGCCTAAATATAATATTCTCAGAATTGTAAGTTGACTGATTGAGGCTTAGTAACTGTCCTGAAATCACATAATTATCAATTGGTTGAGGCTGTGTTTACAGTTTAAGTGTGTCTGGTCATAATATCCATGCCTCTTTATTATACTAACCTTGAGTCAGACTTACCACATCAAGATAAAGTGGAGAATCACATGAAGAGGTATGTGAAATAATCTTAACTGTCCCAGATTCAGAGATATACATGACAAACTATCTACACAGGAAGTCAATTCCATCCTGGACAGTCATGTTCAAGGAACGCTTTATTGCAAATCACTGTAAGCTCGCTTAGTTTGAACCTGGGATGCTTTTTGTTAAGTAATCTTAGATGCATATTTTCAACGCTGAAAATGTGTTATATTTTTACTAAAATTTCCTACTGTAATTTGAAATGATTGTGATGGCAAAATTAAGTTATATATTTTTAATATGATTTGTGCCTTCCAAGTCAATAATAAGATTTCTGCAATCTAAATTTATTTGAACACAATTCAAAATATTTAGAGTGATGAGATCTGTTCAGTTCAATCCAGGGGCTTGTTAGTTGACTGTGACAGGACACACAAATATAGACAGCCTGGTAACAACAGAGTGAAAGGAGGGAGGTAGCTCAGAAGATTCACCAAAGCCATGAAAATGCCATAGAGAACAATCTGATTTTTCAGAGAACAAAGCCAATTTGAAAAACAATTCACCTATGTTCCTTAATTACCTAATTATTATTTTCCAATTAAAATATTAAAGTATGAATAGTGTTAGATACTCTTTAGGACTCTGTGAAGCCTTCCCTCTTATTATCTTTAAAGAAAATTAAATAAATAAACAAAGACAAATGTTGGAATCTAAGTGAAGGAAAGGGAAGTGATAACAATAAAGTATTTTGTCCAGGACACAGTGCTGAGGAATCTCATCTGCCATTTCTCACATTTTCATTCTGCTCTATTACTCCTCTATTAAAAGGACTTCTGCTGGATTTGCCCAACTGTAGCATTTCCAGAGAATATGTTATGAAAGGAAAATTGCCCTCTGACCCTTTGTTTTGCATCCAAAAATATATTTGATCTAGATGTGATAAAGAAGAAGCAGCAAAACAGTGAGAGAACAGGAATGTGGGAAGTGGCAGAGCCATCATTTCTGAGACGGAGTGCTTGTCATATTTCTATCACATCATCTTTGCTTCACATGAGCAAGTTGGCTCAGTTCACAATCATCTTCAATTTCAACTCAGATGCTCCACATGTGCAAGAATTCTAAAGCATTTTCAGGAAGTGACATTTATGAAGAGACTTCATGGAGGTATCTCTTTATTACCTACCCAGTAGGACAGTATGAAACATCCCTTCCTGAGAGAGTGAAGATGATATAAGGCTACCAGCTTTTGCCTAAGAGCTGTGCATATGTTTTTCTAAGTTGTTTTTCCCTATAATTGAAGTTTAGACTCTCTCTCTCTCTCTCTCTCTCTCTCTCTCTCTCTCTCTCTCTCTCTCTGAAACTTTTACAGAATTTAAACTAATGTCCCTGCCTCTGAGTGCTTTTTCTCCCTCATTTCCTTTTACTTGTTAATTTACCATTCCCAGCTGAGATACTTGAGCAGATAGAATCAACCCAGCCCCTGCCTAATTGGTTCATCATGCACTTTATGATAATTTTCATTCTGGATTTTGATTAGGTCAGTATGGGACTGCTTTGGTCAATGCTTGTAATGATCTGCCTATTAACTCTGAAATAGGGTCTTTGACTGTTCTTATCTTATTAGATATCTCAGCTGTCTTAACTCTGCTAACCAGGAAATATTACTGAACTGTCCAAACGTTCTATATCAGAGGTGAATATTTTCTGTATTAGTTTTAGCCCCATTGACTTAACTTATTACCCTCATTGGCAGTTCTAAATGTTGTTAACAGAAAGCTGACAAACTGATTTCCCTTCAGGAATGTCTGTAGGATCAGCTCTTTGCATATCTCTGCTGCATGGGGTAGATCAGGTTCAGTCTTCCATGGAGTCAGTCTCTGCTGCATAGGGTATATCAGGTTCAGTCTTTTATGGAGTCAGTCACTCATGGTTCCTCTTGCACTTGTTCTTCAACTTGTGATGATATCACCCACAGCCTCTTTTTGCCTTTGTTTATTTGGTATACTGTTGTGTAATATTATTTTAAGATGTGCTACATTCATTTATGCTGTGGAACATTTGTTTTAATGATGCAAAGATGTGTTGCATTGTTTTATGTTGCATTTGTTTAACTCTGTGAAGCTGTGATACTTTGCCTGTCTAACATCTGATTGGTCTAATAAAGAGCTGAATGGCCAATAGTGAGGCAGGAGTGAGAAATAGGCATGGCTGGCAGGCAGAGAAAATATGTGGGAAGAGAAATCTGGGGGGGAAAAAGATCAAGGAACGAGAAAAGAAGGAGAGGAGGATGTCAGGGTCTCCCCACCCAGCTACACAGCCAGCAATGGAGTAAAATGTAAAGAAAGGTATATGGAATATAGAAAGATAAAAGCCCAGAGGCAAAAGGTAAGTGGGATAATTTAAAAAAAAAACTGGTTAAAAACAAGCCACGCTAAGGCTGGGCATTCATAAGAAAGAATAAATCTCTGTGTGTGATTTATTTGGGAGCTCAGTGGCAGGAACCCCAAAAGAGGAAAGAATAAAAACAGGAACAACAGTGCACATCTGAGAAGCAGTTGGTATGATATATCTATAATGGAGAGCATAGTGTGTGCTTATAGGAAAATTCCCGTGAATGTGGTGACCACTACTTCTATTGTTTTAGTGGTTTGAAACTCGTTGCACTGTAGATTCAGACTGAGCACAGTTTGGACACTATGGCAAATATTCAAACTTCAAACTTGAACAAATTTACCTCTTATTTCTTAGTTTTTTGACGGCTGTATTTAGGGAAGTGGAAGTATTAGGATAGTTGATTTTATTTTGACACTTTTCTTGGTTAGTCTTTTGCTAACTCATATTCTTTCAAATTGTTTTGTTAGTAATTTAAGGTTTATTCTGATCTGTCAATGTTATGATCTTTGTGCAGTCATAGCTTCTATACAGTTTTTTGTCATCTCTTTTAATTCAATTAATTTAACAATTTGAAAACACTTATTTTTTGATGTGATTCAATTTATTATCTCTGATTTTGTTGCCCTTTTAACTTCTTCAATTTAAAGTTTAGATATGAATGGGTTTTATTCCCAGAAGGCTAAGAACTGTTGACAAAGCTGATTTTACAAAGACAATTGAAAGCAGAAGACGTGTTTTTGTTTCTCTCGCAAATAAGATCCATTGCTTGATAGTTTTATAGGTGTGTGTGTGTGTGTGTGTGTGTGTGTGTGTGTGTGTGTGTGTGTGTGTAGTTAGGCTCTACATGCTGAAGAAACACCATGACCATGGTAACTCTTATGAAGGGAAACATTTAATTCAGTTTCAGAGCTTACAGTTTCAGAGGTTTAGTCCATTATTTTTATGGTACAATGCAGGCAGACACAGTGCTGGAGAATGAGCTGAGAATTCTACATAGTGATTCACAAACAACAGAAGATGTCTACCACACTGAGTGTAGTAGTGTAGACATACTTTCTCCAAGGAGGTCACAGCTACTCCAACAAAGCAGCACCTCCTAATGGTGCCACTCCTTATGAGCTTATGGAACACAATTACATCCAAACTACCTGGAGCAAAAAGCAGTAAGGTGAATTTTATTAATGACAAAAATCATTAATAATGTATTACATATCTATGCTTCATTTTCAATTAAAAGATTGAATTATCAGTCACACTTACTGGGAATTTTTAGCTATATAGTAAGCCTAAGTTCTATAGTTGTTTAAGTCATTTTTATATATAGGTTAACTAAGAACCAATCTGAAAACTACTGCATCTAGGAAAGAAACTAAACCACAAATTCTCAGCCTGGATATTCTTCTATTCTTTCCCAACCTACTTTTTCATGAAGATAATTTGGCCCTGAGTAATTTTGCTAATTTGGCAGAGTCACAGACTGCAAGCAAGCTATTATTTCTTCCCCTAAACAGAATAGCTTGGGTCTGAATCATGGGCAGTTGTGTATTAGTCTCATTTTAAGGGCCATTTTTAAAGCTATCCTTCTGTAATTTCTTTTTGGAAACTGTCAGTTACAAAAGCTTTCTATTCTAAGAGCTCATGAAGGTATACATCACAGGTAAACACAGAGGGATACGCCATGAGTGCAGTGGAACAGCTGCTTGTTCAGTGTGGCCAAAGCTAACATTTAGGCAGGTACTTCAGAGGTATTGGCAGGTAGGCCTGAAGAGAGGTATTATAGGCAAAGTCAACACATCAAGGGTGCTGTGCTTGCTTGAGTAGTTATGGAATCTTCTGTCCTGAGATAGTCCATCTCATTGGACTAACTAACTTTATGCAACCATAATATAAGTCAGACTCCAGGTTTGTTTGTTGACATGATCATTCCATTTAGAGCTTGAACAGAATTGATAACTCCAGCAATAGTCCATTATCAATATGATAAGGAGAGCAGTGCTTTTCCTTGACTCACACTGTATACCTCCAATGAAGATCTCCCCCATCACCTTGCTTCTGTTACACATCCATTTCCTGTCTCCTGAAGGGTTCAAAGACATTTTCATCAGAAAGGATTTTCAATTCATCATCTTTCCCTTCAGTCTTCCCACAATTATTCAACTTACTAGTCCAGATGACACTGCAAATTAGAATCAGGAGCCTGCCATTTTTGCTGATTTCTCCCCAATAAGTCTGATACATTGGAAATGATACAGTCTATTAGATCCTTAGACAGCTTCCTCATCAGCCACTTCCCAGCTTAGCTCATTCTCTGAGCCTCCTGGGACACTTTAACAAATATGATCAGCAGAATGGATAAAGCTGCCCTTTCTCCTTCCTCCCACAGGAGGCTTTTATTGAGTGTTCTAGTAGTAGTGTTTACAGTAGTAGTATTTTTAGTTGTTGTTGTTGTGGAGGTTCTACTAGCTGTCATTGTCATTCTGCATCATTTTTCTCTCCTTTTCCAGTAGTAAAGTGGGTAACTTGTTCCAAAGTCAATCAAAATATCCCTTTATCTTTTGGAAAACACAGCATCTAATACGGTTTAGTAAGAACATTTCAGTTGTATGCAAAAGCAGGATAAAGGGCTTGCTGTCCCTGCTAAAGTTAAGTCTGGGAAGATGCATGACTCAAAATGGTATTCGTTTTTCTAGCTTGAGCCTCATAAGAAAGTCAGCAAACTCCCCATGGGAGGCCTTACCTTCTTGTACGAGGGAGTGGGGGGGGAGGTGAGGGGAAAGGCTGGAGGGATGGGAGGAGGGAAGAGGGGGATCTGTGATTGGTATATAAAATGAATAAAAAAATTTCTTAATAAAAGAAAGACAGTCAACAAAAAGGAAAACTGGACACAGAAGCTTCCTTGACAACATCAACCTTTTAGGTTAAAAAAGACTAAGCTGTAGTGTGAATCCTAATTGGTCTTAATAATAAAAACCCAGAGTCAGATAAAGGGGTAAATGCTGAAAGATTAGAGAGATAGTAGAGCAAGCCACAGCCACTTCTGACCTCTATGGAATCCTCAGACCAAAAAGGCTAAGCTCCTGTCTCCACCCCACATTTTCACTTTCTTTCTCCACCCAGCCATATCACTTCCTGTTTCCTCTGCCCAAGTGTTGGGATTAAAGGTGTGTGCCTCCCAAGTATTGGGATCAAAGGCATGAGATCTCAAGTGCTGGGATTAAAGGTGTGTGCCACCACTGCCTGGTCTCTAGTGGCTAGCTCTGTACTCTGATAATCCAGGCAAGCTTTATTTGTTAGAGCACACACAAAATATCACTATCTATGTTGATTTGAGTTGGAAACGTCCCCCATAGTCTCCTGTATTTGAACACTTAGTTCTCAGTTTATGGTGCTGTCTAGACAGGTAATCACAGTCTTGCTAGAGAAGGTTTGTCACTAGCGGTGAACTTTGAGAGTTCATAGATTCATTCATGCTCTTTCCAGTTCACTTTCTCTTTGCTGTGTCTTTGTAGTTGAAGATATGATCTCTCAGCCTCCTGCTCTGGCTTGCTGCTGCCATATCTTCTCTCCCATTACATATTCTCCCTCTGGAACCATAAGTCCTCATAAATTCTTCCCTCAGTAAGTTGCCTTGGTTATGTTGTTTTTCCATAGTAACAGAAAATTAGCTAATAAAACTTTCAAAATTTTAGTTAAATACTTTATAATTATTTTTACTCATATTTCTTCAACTAAAGTATATTTAATTGATATAAACTTCCTGTTTCTTAAGCCCAAATACTTTAAGATAATAAAATGTTCAGACTCATAAACAGTATGTCTAAGCACTTAAAAATCAAATTCAATTTTTTAAAAAAATTACCGTGTTATTTTTTAAATATACATTCATAAGGACAAAATTGAAACACATTGTAGTGTCATATTTTCAAAAAACAGCAAAGTATCAGAAATCATTCAAGGTTTTAAACACTAACTCATGCTGATGGCCTGATAAAGTTTGTGTGCTTATTAAAAGCAATGGTTATTAAGTTATTATTTATTAAGTACCATTTATTTTGTTTTAATTTCAGTGAAATTGTTTTTATAGTCATTATTTGTATATCATCTCATACTAGTAACAATTTGGAAATAAAGACTAGCAATATGGTGGTGATTATTATGTACAATTAAATTGTGTATAATGTTCTCTATAAAGAAGTGAATAAAAAAGTTTTATATAACTTTTACAAAATATTTGATTTGTTTACCATAGAAATTACTTATTAAGTTAAACTGAATATAAAGTATAATTTTTAAACTCATGTTCACATGTTTAAGTGACTTTTTTCTCTTTAAAATTTCAATGTCTCAGTAAATCGTATTGAATAGTACAATTATAAATGAAGCTATCAAAGATTTTTCTTTTCTAAAGAAGTAGTAGATTTCATCACCATATTACAACAGAACCACAGATGAGAAGCTAAATCATGAACCATGTAGCATAGGAAAATATCCTCAGCCATTAAGAGCAAGTTATACATATCTGGAGCTAGATCATAAATGTACCCAGAATTTCAAATAAGAATATGAACAGAAGCAAGAAAATAGAAGTTTGATATTTTTCATTATTTGAGAATATAAAGCATGTATACACAGTATTTTGTTCTTATCTACTTTCCAATGCCCCTTTCCTCCTCCTGTTGAATTTGCCTCCATACCACCCTCTCAGCTTCAGGTTCTCTATTTTTTTGTAGTAACGTAGAGTCCAAAATTAGTGTTATTCAAATGTGCATGGGTGTAGAACCGTATACTGTTATGCAGAAATTTGCTGTATGTTTTCTGAGACAAAGGATTTGACAAAATATTTATTTTACTTTTCCTATTTATAAATACTTCTACTACTCAATTGTTTCTTCTGTTATTTAAGGTTTTTTTTATTCATTTTACATACCAACCACAGATCAAATGTTTCTTGTTATCAAACACTGTGCCCCTCTACTATCAGTGGGAGCAAATTCGTCATGCCTTCGTGAGATTCTGATGCAGCTGTCTTTTCCTTTAAGGACTCAAAACAGGAGATTTAAAATTGCACTTCTTGAGACAGCATTGGTGTAAGTCAGAAAATAAGCCTTCAGGACCATAGAGTCTATCATTTGACAGCAGAGAATCTGAGATCCTGAATATTAGGCATACTCATCTGTGATGAAATATATCTTCACTATGTAGCTACTCAGGTCAACATATAAGGAAGGGATCACATGCTTTTATGTGGAGGAACACCATTCTCTGTAGGATAACATCTCTTATCTGAAGCACATATTGTATACTGAAAAAAAATTTAAGTAGTGTTAAACATAAGGCCACAATCTAAATGCTGCCTACATTAAGTGCTCACTGTAGTGAATTTTATCTTCTTTATATATTAAGGTATATTTATCCTTTACTGAATTGCATATGTAAAAATGATTCCTTGTTCTTGATTTTTCCCATACAATAAAATACAATGACTCATGTCATTTAATAGTTGCTTTATTAATAAATAATTTGTATTTAATATAATGCCTATAGTTGAATGATGGTTCCTGTATGAGTCAGGCTGTTATGTTTTTCCTCTGCAATGAATTTGGTGAAATAGCTAGCTAGAACACTGTGTCTATGCAGTTTATCATGGGACCACTCCACTTCTACACTGGGAACACCTTATCCTTGTTCTGTATCTGGGAGTGCTTGGGGTGGAAACCTGGTTGAAGGTCTGTTCTCATGCTTCCAGATGGGTGCTGGGGAGCAGAACGCCCCCTCGTGAAAACTGGCTTGCTACTCAGAGAATTGCCTTCTGTCCTCTAATCCAAACCCATCCTGCATGTTTTCCTTACCAGGATTTAAAGAACATACTCTGTTCCCATCCAAATGTGAGAAGTTTAATTTCAAAATAAAATATGTCACAATAGCAAAGAAACAAAAGTGAAAAGCTTTCTTACTTCAGTGTCATATATTTCAGTTAACATATATTATTTTACTGGTTGGGTAAAATAGTATGAATCCTTCCAAACTAATGTTTGTAAGAAGATTAATACACATTTTAATCTTGTGAAGCTGAATCACTTGGAAAGAAATGTCAAGGAAATATTTCCCTTGCACTGCCCAGTCTAGACTTGGCAGTTTAACAACTACTCATCTTTACCTCTCAAACATGTATCACTTCTTTTATTCTGCCTTCAGAAGCAGAATATTTTACTGTTATTTATTTTAATCAGCACCAATAATCTCTGTAGATGGGAGACATACACCAAAAGTTGAGAACTTACAGTGACTCCTGTTAAAATATCTATCTCTTCCACAGAATACCAATTAATTTATTAAAAAGGAAATAAACAAAAAAAGATGTAACAGGCATTTTTTTCAGTGATTAAGTAAAGAAGAATCAGGGCTTTCTGCTCTATAAGAAAATTGATAATTCTTATTAAAACAAAAATACTGTCCCAATAAGAAAGCACATCAGATCCTGTAACCACAAAATACTTGTTAACTTTCTAGCCAATCACTCAAGTACCAACCTAGTGAAATGGGACTCATTAGTGTAAGTATTGAGGAAATATTAGAGATCAAGATATCTGTACACTATATGATGTTCTAATGAAGTTTTCAAAAGCCAAACTAGTAGATCATGGAATTTCTGTAACCAGAGAATGAAATTTATAAGTTTTTAAAGGATATTTGTTTCACTTCATATTGTATCTCATGATAATACACAGACGGCATCTATAGCTAACCACTTTAAGTTGTAATGTACTCCTCTGACTGGGGTACATCTGAATAGGATAGCTTTTTGCTCTTATAATTTAGGTTGATATAACCAGGGATGAAATAATATTCTAAATTAAAGTCCCAAGTATTTTCACAGCAATAAAAAAAAAATCCTTTCCAAACAAAAAGTGATGTTTGTGTGACAAGCCAGGGTGTAAGTAAAGGCTATGTCCACAGGCGTTTGGCATCAGGAGATCACATGAAACGGGTTCTGTACAGCTTCTAAGAGATGCAGGAGTCCCCCTACTCCCACAACTCACTGTGGTCCATGAGGATGTTGATGCACATTGTGTAAGAGATTTGGAAAGTAGAACCATACGTAAGATAGCAATTCACAGCATTATAGCATGAAAAGAAAAAAAAAATACCCTTAGAAGGAATACTGTTTTCTATTTCAAAGTTATTTTGAAGAGAAATGTTTGCCTATAGAAATACATAATTTTAATGACTCACTAAATTTGGTCACAATTCCATATATGTGTATGATGCATTTTGATTATTCTTACTACCGCCATCTCTCATTTCTCTTCAAGGCCTCTTCAGTTCTTTACAAGTCCCATTCATACATTTATGTTTCTGTTTTGTGGCCCACTGAGTTCAGCTAGAGTTGTCTATAAGACAGTAGGCTCGAAGTTATCTATTGGAACCTGGCGGCATTGACAGTGGGTATACAAATGAATACAATGATTGTCTCTCATTCAAAATTCATCAATAGTCAGCAGTTTATCAGGATGGAGTAGGGACTCATGAGCCCCTCCCTGAGCCAAGACTGATTATGAATGTCCGACCCAGACTCGTGTTGGCCCAATGCAGGCGAGTTTTAACTGTTGTGAGATTATGGTTGCAATAGCTGTATAGTGGTCAGAAGATAACAATTCATGTCACTTTTCCTGCATGGTTTCTTACCACTGTTCCAAGATGTTCTCATGACTTAAAAGAGATAGTATAAATGTAGTGTTCAGGACTAAGCACTCAAACGTCACTTATTTTTCAGCATATTATGAAGCCATGAATTTCTGCATTCAGTAATGTTCATTGTAATGAGAAACTTCTATAATTAAGCCTAAGGGTAGCAATTTCCATGGATGTAAGCATAAATATTTTTTTAGAAGACAACATGACAATTTAGCTAAACAACAGTAGTAAATTCCCTACTTAAAGCTCAGGACCTCTTTACCCAGATGTTGTTGACCAGGTTTATAGAACCAGTAATGAATTTCCTCAGATAAAGAGAGCTTCAAATCCAATCAGAGAGGAGTTGATTACCCCCATATAAGTTGTACCACTGTTGCCAGTGCAACTTGCTTATTGAGTTATTATAGTTCATAGGGCTCAAAGTGGAATGATTTTTTGATGCCTTTTATCCTCCAGAAGCCAACATAGCCCCTTCTTGGACTAATGAAAGCTAGCTGTCAGGGAAGAAGCTTCCAGATCATTTCAAGGTAGCTTTCTCTTATATTGGTGGTAGGCGGTGGGTAGGGGGGCAGGTAGCAGGAGAGGGTGCTTCTGGACTTTGCATGATCACTGTTCATTAGGAGGTATCCTAAATCTTGCTCTGCAACTTTTGTTTGTAAACCATCTCTTTGAAGAACAGCAATATCCAGCTGTATAACATAACTCTCTTCTCATTCCTTTTTCAAAAACACATTTTAAATTGGCTTATAAAATAGTACTGTTTTTCATATATTCCTTATTTTTAGTTAACTTAATGAATCCGTCTGCTTCTGTCCCCTTCTTTCACTTTAACCTTTCCACTTCAGTATCTGCCCTTCCCACTTACATGTTGCCTATGTTCTGTTGTCAGCCATGTCCTTCTTATGGTTTCACCCACTCCAATGTATTCTTTCTATTTATGGGGCTTCTAAAGATACTACATGTGGCAAATATAAACCTAAAGATTTGAAGCTAAAATCACATATGAGATCAAATATGTCATATTTGTCTATGTGGGCTTGTAATATTTTTATTACCTGTTTATCAGTTAATGGACATCTAGACTGATTTCATTTCCTAGATATAAGAATAAACAGCAACAAACACAGATGTGTTAAGTATCTCTGGGGTAGAATATGGAATCCTGGGTATATGCCCATGAGTGGAATAGCCTGGCCTGGGAGTTGGCTCAGTCAGTAAAGTGTTTACTGAGCAAGCAAGAGGACATTACTTTGATTCCCAACCCCTACATAAAAAGCTGGGCATATCCCAAGGCTGACTGATGGCCTAGGCTCACACACACACACACACACACACACACACACACACACACACACACACACACCAACATCACTATAAAAGAAAAAAATAGTAGTGTTTAAAATATATTTCCATTTTAAATGTGGTTTAAATTACTACTTCAAGTAAATATAACAATTTTTGTTTATCTTGACTTTCCATGTTTACTCTAATCATAAGATAATGATTTCATTATTTTTAAAAAGGGATGCTTTTGATTTTGAGATGAGTAAAGAATGTGTCATTGGGAGGAACTTGGTCTAGTCTTCCTGATTCCCCCGGAGAGTACCCAGCTGTATTTATGGAACCTGGAATGTGCCATCTCACTCTTCCCTGTAATTACCATGCAGCAATAGATCCTTCCACATGAATTCAGTGCATATGTAGTAGCTAAGCACACCTAATTGAAATTGCTACCAGTTGTCTGTTCTAATGAGCTGCTAGCTAAAGTGCAAAATATCAAGGGATTGTCTCTTTACTCGAGAACTTTAAATATCTTGGAGAAAGAGAAGAGGAAGTTGTTGAGCAATATTGCAATTGTGAGTTTTACCTTCTGTCTCACAAAGCTTTTCCTGTTATTTCATTTGCATATCTTCCCAGATTCATTTTGTTTACTCATGAGAATTGCATTATTATCAAAGTATGTCCCTCTTCCACGTTTAACATGCTACTATTCAGTACATTTCTGGCTTTAATTTTTTCTAAACTTATTTTTAAAATATATTATATTGTCTTTCTTGATTTTATGGTAGATTGTCTTAGGTAGTCATATAATGGTATGGAACTAAAGCTGCTATTATCAAATAGACATCAAAATTGTAAGTGTGACATTAGCCAATTAACAGTTCGACTACATTTCACATACTTATTATCTTTTCAATTCCTAAGATAGTACAGATGAGTCCATCTTACACAGATGAATTAGTGTTACTTAATTCCTGTAAGTGATTCTGAATATTGCAGTCTATTTCATTTTTGAAAGTTAAAATCATATGTCCTAAATAGCTTCATGTTAATTTTCTCTCATAGTATGAAGAAATATCAATTTTGACTGAAATCTCCATTAATGTCATGTACTAATGAATTGATCTTTCTCAACTTGTTGTCAGAAAATCTGACAGGAAATGCTATCCAACAAAATTCTCAAAATCACTTTGCATATAAGTTTGATATTTGATGATAAAGAGTCAAAGAATTTCCTGTGTTTCATTGACTAACTCTTTAGACACAATTATCCCAAGGCATGAAAATAAAACATAAACTGGGAGGCGGCTTATAATTTTGGGAGGAATATAACTTAAAAATAAAGTAATTAGTATTGCCTCAATATTGACTGAATATTCGTCTCTCTAAAAAGCAGAAGGAAACTCCTCTATCAGGCTTATCTACTTGATGTTCCTACTTAAAATAAAAACATTGTCAACATAAATTGGGCAATGTATAATCTTAGTCAGCTTATATCTAACAGAGTGCTATAGAATGTTATTGTCTTGTACAGTTCTTGAGGCTGTGGACTACATGGTCAAAAAGCTGGTAGGTAGTTTTTGTTCAGAGACCTTTTCTAACACTTTGCAGGCATCTTTCTTCCTGATGCAGTTTACATGGCCTTTTCTTTGTGCTACTCTGGAGAGAGAGGGAATGGAAGAGAGCTCTCTGGTCCCTTTTCCAAGACCATGGAGCCTGTCATGAAGGTCTATTTTCATGGTATCATTGAAACACACTTATTCTCCAAAAACTCCATGTCCTATTACACTGTAGGCTAAGATGTAGTGGTACACACCTTTAATCCCAGCACTTGGAAGGAAGAGGCAAGAGGATCTCTGAGTCTGAGGTTGGTCTGGTCTACAGAATAAGTTCTTGGACAGTCACAGCTACACAGAGAAACCCTGCCTTGAAAAAAATTTTCAACATATGGTCATATGACCATATGAGTAATTTATGAATTTGGGGATGTGGCAATACAGACTTTTACATCTGTAACAAATGAAAAAGTAACATCTCTTTATCTCCTGTTTGAAAAAGAAAAAAATTAAGCCTTAGACCTGACAGAGCCAAGGAAGACTGAATCCTCAAATGACTTCTAGGAGTTTCATTGGATGCATAAGGTATATAGTCCTAATTGTCTTGTGTCAATTAAGTTCAAATTCTATCTATGTCAGCTTTTAACTGTCTTGCATGTTGAATATTTACTCTCTTTAAATTTAAAAATTCATCAACAACTATTTTTACCATTTAAGGGAAAAGGAAATAATGAACCTGGGTCATCTTAGAATATAGTACTCAGCAAATTTTTAATGAACCTATGATTATATGTTACTAGTCATAATAAACACCCTTCACAATTAAAACGCTATTTCAGGAAAGGAAGTATACAATTACATAAGATGCAAAGTAAGGCATGTCCTATCTCCTAATATCACTATTATTTCATTGAGTTCTAATTCATTACATTAGCTATAATGAAAAATGTGACCCAGAAATCATACATCAAAATGAAATTTCAGGTATATATGGCACTTATTAAGTCAGTAATTTCACAATCCCATAAGTAAAATAAAACAGTATACAAATCTCTATGGACTTTCATTATGATTTAGAAATAAAACACTGTTGTCAAGAATTGTAATATTATTGATGTGATTGTTTTTAGTTTGTTTCAACTTCCTGATACTCCTAAGTCAAATTCTTGGCTTGTCCTTCTCACTTTGGTTGCAAATTTCCTTTAGTATTTATTGAGCAAATTAAAAAAAAAATACATTCAAAATAGATTGATTAGAACAAGCCATAGAGTTTGGCATTGGAGAACATAAGAATCTAAGTAGTTTCAGCTCATGATGTAGATTTCTTGTCTTATTAAAGAAAATTTTCATAAATAGCTCTAGTTACTCAAATACAAAAACAATCACTATAAAACTTTGCAGATAAGGGCTATCTAGGAGGAAAGTACTTTATAAAAAACATAGCTTGAAATTAGTTATTTACTAGTATTTGCAAACAACGAATGCATTTTGCAAACTAGTGAAGTTCCGCAATTTTAAATGTCCACCTAGAGTCCATTTTCAAGATCTTAGCTTCTTGTCTCCCATTTTTCCCTCTCATGCTCAATGTACTTTTTAATACTGTTTTTACTTACATATTTCATGACTAAGTCATAGTTATATTTTTTTACAGACACCCACAAACTTATGAGGACTACAACAATGAAGGCAGATAGACTTGGTGAGGGGACAAAATCTAATAACAAAAGTAGTGTTCTGTCTAGTTTTATGTCATCTTTACACAAATGGTAGTCACCTGGGAGAAAAAAAAAATTCAGTTGATAAATTGCTATTATAAGATGTGCCTATAGTCAGGACTGGAGGGCATTTTCTTAATTAGTGATTGATGGGGGAGGGCTGAGCCCATTGTGGGTGGTACTGTATCTGAACCGTGGTCCTGGGATTTTTAAGAAAACAGGCTGACCAAGCATAAAAGCAAGCCATTAAGCAGCACAGCTCTATGGCCTCTTCATCACCTCCTGCCTCCTGGTTCCTGTTCTGTTTGTGTTCTTGCCCCAAATTCCTACAATGATGGACAACAATGCAGAAGTGTAAGCAAAAAAAAAAAAAAATCCCTTTCTCTCCAATTTGCTTTTGGTCATGGTGTTTATTCACAGCAAGAATAATGCTAACTGAGACAAGTAGGTGTGCCAAATCCCTTCTAAATTGTGAATGTAAGTGTTCTATAGATGAGACCCTGTGGAGACATAAGTTAATTAGCCAAATGTCAAAGACAGTTTCAGATGTTTGATAGAAGGTGTGATGATACCTTGACAACATGACCTGTCCCAAGGCATTTTATGTCATGTCATGATGATATCTTAAAACACTGAGAAAGTTTCATATAACCTGTTATATCATCTTCCACTGCAGGTTCAAAAAGAGTAGAAGTATCTGCTGGTCTATTTGAGTTAGTGTAGCTGCTGCCAGACCCTTGAAAGTGCGTCAATATTAAGGTAAGAAAGAATCAAAATTAACTGCGGTACAGAAAATTTTGAGTTAAGGATTTGGGGTAACAGTCTACCTTGCACATGATTTAGAAGTGATTTTGTAGAATGGAAATTATCCCTAAGCAATCAGAACAAATCCATTGTGAATGATACAATGAAATTCACAAAGTATAGATAAGGTGATAATTCTAAAAACCTTTATTTTTGAAATATTATTGTCTATGAGTTAGGATTTAGTCATATCCATTTCCTGGACATCTTTATCTTTCTTCAAGTGATGAGTTTTGAAGTGTAATGAATTTGTTATGGAAAGTCTTGTCAATATTACTTTAGAGTTGAACTAGCTTTTCTGAATGGAGCAGTTCAAATAACAAATAAGAGTTTTTGAGCCCTCCTTGCAGAATAACTCCAGAATTCACTATTTATATATTGTCACCATTGCAAATAGTCAAACTGTATTTTCTATAAAACTTACTAGGAAGACCTTCCTTCTGTAGAGATGTCAAATCCCTCTGTAGACTTTTAGGCATCCTACTTCTAGAGCATTACTTATGTGCCATGACAGATCACTTATAGGAACAGAGAGAAATGAAAGTTGTTGCTGAAAAGGAAAATTAAAGTCATATGTATTAAATTAAATAGCTTGCATAGAATATCTTATTTAAATATTTTAATTTTTCTTCTCCAGATCAGGAAGTAACTTTTAAAATTCTACTGTTTACATAGTCATCAGCTGATTAAATGCAATATTCTTAGTTTTTTTATTGTTCTTTGATTTTTCTATTGTTAGGAGCCTTAGCCACCTTTAGTTGTCCGATGAAACCATCGGACTATCATTAAAGTGACTGGAATCCTTTGGAATTGTCACATTAACGATATGATAGCTATTGTCCTCTTCTCCCATTCTATTCAAAGACTCTTTGACAAGAAAAGTCAAAGAAAGAAAAAAAATGTGTAATCTATAGCCCTGTAGCCTTTCAGAGTTTATTATAGGTGAGTACATATGAGATCTGTGAAACTACCCTATTACCCACAAACCTGAGCCAGGAATGTTGGGCTCAATATTTTTTACCATTCCAATAGTACTATCTTGGGAAGAGAGTATTTCCAAGAAAGTATGTTCAGTTCTGGAAATGCTAATGGGTTGGCAACATTCCCCCAAGTATTTCTAACTTGAGGCAAGGAATGAGGGCAGAGTGCAGCTAGTTACTGGGTTGTGGTATTGCATTTCCTAAATTCTCCAAAGTACTTTTCTACAATTCCCTAGTGCTTGGCTTTCCTGTGAAACAAGTTCATTCCTGGGAATTTGATGCAGCTTAAATGTTTAAGGTGGTACTGAGATTGCTGCTGTTGTCTATATGCCTACTTAAAACTCACACACACACACACACACACACACACACACACACACAGGATATCAAACATTGTTTTCCATCCAGTAAAGAGGAAGTAGATTCAGATTTTGAATTTCTTTAGGGACAAGATCATGCTGAGAGGCAAATGAACAGCCACTGTGGGGAATTTATTTCTCCTGCTGAAAAAGCAAAGGCTAATAATAATTGGTTGATTTGCAAAGTGCACATCTTCATAACAATCATATGATACCTAGTAATTCTGAAATTGAGGTAAAAAAGGAAGCACTTCAGAAGCCGGAATTATGAAAATCAAGAAGTTGCTTAAAATATTTGAGGGTGTGCTTAGAGAATTAAATGCCATATGCTTTCTTTGCTTCTAAAGAGAGACTGTGTTTTCTCTTGGAACAAATTGCACACGCAGGTGTTTGATACAGGGTTTAAAAGCTATCAAGAAGAGCCAGAATGTTTGGGGTTGGGGTAGGAGGTGTTAATTTGGAGAAAGTGGTGTGGTGTGTGCTGGGGGTGGGATGGAGGAACAAACAGTAGAGAAAAATACATTTGCTACGCTTGTGGATTGGGGAGAGTTGTTAGAATTAGAATTAGCACCTGCATTTCAACTTACCTTTGTTCACAGAGGCAGGTTAGATGCTACTTCTTAATCATTTTCTTTGGCATAAATGATATTAGAAAAATAATAATCATTTTCTTGTTTGTAAAGTAGGCTAGGACTGTTCCCATTTACAGAACAAGGTTAATGGTTATCACGCATCGTCCTGATGAAAAAAAGGAGGACATTTATATGCTTCTTTCACTGGTAAAATAATATATTGACATAGTAAGACATCAGATGTCAGATAGTTGAAACATCAATATCATAATCTTGTTGATGAAGCATACACTACATTTGTGTTGGAGCCTCTACTGAAATGTTTTCAATAAAAATGAATCTACAGGTTAGACAGTATAAATTTTCAGATATGTGGTCTGAGAATACCAGGAAACAAGAAAAAAACCAGACAGAATTAGGCTCACTCCACATATCTCAGAATATTACAATGACCCTTCTTACTACTATTGAGACTATCACCATGGTCTGAACTGTGTGACACCCAGAGTTCAAGACAGAAATAGCACATCAGCCAAAGCCAACAGGAACACAAAATGTGAAGATAGTTTGAAATACTCAAATAATCTTTGGGAAAAGATGCTATGAACCAATTTGTTTAAAACAGTCTGTATCTTTTATTAATTTCCTTTATTCTTTTATTCCATTCTGGAAGTTTTCATTAGTAAAAAGTGCTGAAGATTGAAAAACAGTTTTCAAAGCTGTGACACTATATTTAAAACACACATTTATAGTCAAAGAATCACCTACAATTAAAAGAAATTAATCATTTCATTCTCACTATTATTTTAAAAGAACAAGATTATTTATTTTCCCCATTACATCATGTATAAATATATATTATTTCTATTTAGAAAACCAGGAAATTCTTAATATAATATACATTATGCATTATTTTCTAGATTAATGGACAAAAATCTCATGTATAATATGTTTGTGAATGCTGTATATATATTAAACTTGTCTAAAACAAAAATGATTGACCATGAGAAAAATCTCAATAGAGCCTGGAATGGGGAGTGGGTTGAGGGGAAGGCTGCAGGGGTGAGAGGAAGGAAGACGGGAAATCTGTAATTGGTCTGTGAAATGAATAAAAGTTTCTGAATAGAAAAAAGAACAATCTCAGTAGTTCTTGGTATTAACCAATAGCAAAAACAAGCTGTTAATACCCTATGACAATGATTTCTGATAAATGTAAGCCTACATCAAAACTCACTTTGCCTCTTAGAGCTCAGCCACATGCTTAGAGCTGCCCTGTGAAATGAGGCTCTTGCAAGTGCTACTCTTAGTGAACACAACCTGATATTCAGCCTGTTCACTTTTGATGGATTTGTTTTAAGAGCTCAGTAAACCCAAAGTGTTAAGGAAATTAACATGTGATTTTGGACACAGGTTGGTAAGATATTTGAATCTTCAAAGTGTATAATATATCTTGTTTGTGTTCTGATCCTCAGCACCTAAAAATATCTGTGGAGTTAGAACAAGGGTGTTGAACTGTGTTGACTTTTTTACTGGTAAGTTCCCAAAGCAGATGACTCAGTAACATACCATCAGCCCAATCTGTACTAATGCTACAAACTTAAGGTCTGCTGATAAATATGGCATATAGGACAATAATGAAATTAGATATTTGAACAGTAATTTAATCACAACCCCTTCTCCTTGCTTTTTATGTTTGCTTTCTTATTTTAATGTAAGTAGAAAGGTCTCTTTCTCCTCTCTAGGGTGTATGATATTTATTCACAAGACTTTCAAAGACAGTTAAACAGATAAGAAAAATTTGCTTAATCTGGATAATTTGGCAACATTGTCCAACAAAGTAAAAAACTGAAAAAAATGAAGAATATCATATCTATAAACATAAAGCCTTTACTTAAAAATAGTACACTTGAGTTAAATGGATTATAACCTTACTCCTTTTTATGTTTAATCAAAGAATAAATCAAGTGGAGGAAATATGATAAGACTGGAGAAAAATCTTTTTAAAATAGTCTTTTTTCAGATGAGAAATACAAGGGAGATATGCTTCCTTAATATTAAGATGCTACTATGGGCCTGGAGAGATGATTCCACTGATAAGAACGTGGGTTGCTCTTGAAGAGGACCTGGATTCTCTTCCAGTATGAGTATAACTGTCCATAGCCTTACTTCCAGGAGTTCTCACACCCTTTTCTGCCCCCTGAAAGAAGCAGACATGTATGTGGTACATGTACATAAGTGAAGACAAACAATTATACACATCCAATAAAAATGAACCCTTCAAACAATGCATCATTTATGTTGTTTTTCTCTTTCTTTTCTTCTAAGGGATAAGATATTTGCAATTCAGGTGAGACAGTCATGGCACAGCCCTTTAATCCTGGCACTCCGGAGGCAGAGACAGGAAAATTCGAATTCTCTGTGAATTTCGAGGCCAGCCTGGTCTACAAAGCAAATTCCAGGACAGACTCCAAAGCTACATAGAGAAACCCTGTCTGGAAAAAAAAAAGATATTTGCAATTCAGAAAGAATTGATTCATTTTCCTTTCCTTCTTACTGTACTAGAAATGTATTAATGGTACTAATAAAACTCATGTGCATATTACATACTAAAAAAGTTTCTACAGAGGGGATATTAGCTCTGTAACTTTTAAAAGGCAGAACATGTAATATTCAATGTAAGGTCACATATTTTAACTTCAGTCATTTTCCAGGTAACATTCTTAGAGATTAACTGATAATTAATAAGATAATTTGAATTGAAGTCATTATTCTTTTTCAAAAATTACACATAATTTCTAAAGTGTGTGGGTTTAACTAGAAGTCCAGTAACCAGATTAATATGAGCCAAGTTTGGCTGACTCAATTTAACAACATTGAGATGTGATGGTGTTGGCATAATGACATCACCTCTCTCTTGAGAACAATCTCTGGAGTGCAGGTGGCAGAGCTAGACTGATCTCATTAGAAAATAGCAAATGCATGCAAACCACCCATCTCAGAGTCCAGAGGTACTTTTGTCATCCATCCTGAACACGGGACTAAGGATCCAGGCAGTGACACTTCAATATTGTCTTATATACACTGTTACTCTCCACCTAAATCTTCTATGTGACTATGAAATCATCTATTCTGCAACCAGTTAAGGCTACAAGTACAAACTATATAAGGAATTGTGGAAAGGCCTGTATGTGTTCAAAAATACCACTTTCCTGACATCATTTCATCCTTTATATGAGCTATACAGTATCATAATTTAATAAATATGACATGTGATTTACACTTTTAATCTCAGCACTCAGGAAGCTGAGGTGTAAGGATTGTGAATTTAAGGGCAGTTGGGACTGCAATAATGAATTCACGACACCTGGATTACATATTAAGATATTTTCTCCACAAAGACAAAATAACAACAATGATAAACTGGTAAGATATAGAAATAAATCTTTAAATTACTCAAAGCAATTTCTTGTATATGTGACTTTACCCAAAATGATAATGCTAATTATGGTATTGAAATATATAAATTAATTTTGCTTAATCAGGACAACTTGGCAACATTGTCCAACAAAGTAAAAAAAAATATGAAGAATATCATATCTATAGACATAAAGCCTCTAATTAAAAATAGTATCTATAATTTAACATTTCAAATGCATGTCCAGAAACAAAAAGAAAAAGAAAGAAAAGTTTTCTCAAGAGGAAATTCAGGTGGTGCATGTCTATAATACCAACACTTGGGAGACAGAACAGTCAGATATTTATGAATTCCAGGTCATCCTAGTCTACATAGTGAGTTCAAGACCACCTAAAGTTACAGAGTGAGATCCTTAAAAGAGTAAAGAATTATTTTATAATCTGTCAGTTGATACATACCTGTAGTTCAAGCTGCTCAGGGCTCTGAAACAGGGGAGGTCACTAAGCCCAGTAGTTTGAGTCTGGTCACATAGTGAGACTCTGTTTTTAAATAAATAAATAATTCTAATCCATATTGTCACTTCAGATCAGAGCTGTTTAATTGTCTTATATTCAAATATCTGGTTTGTTAGTAATTAAAGATTTAAATATAATTTGAACCTGATCCAATCTATAGTGTTTTATCACTTCTATGTATCTGAATCCTTGATGTCTCAATTTATAGGTTTTAAATGTATATGGATGGCTACCACATCAAGAAAACCTTGAAATCTGAAAGGTAGAATAAATTGCAGATTGGATTAATATTCATTATTGAGTATTTGTTAATTCTACAATTTCAATATGGTGCTAATATTCACATTCAGTGAAAACAGATGGGTAGTTCTCTGCTGCAATATCTGTGCTCAGATGGACTCTCTTCTGAGAGCTAAACATTTTAAGGAAATAGCAGCTATGTGTTTACTAAAAGATAAAGAAAATTCTCCTTGGGAAATTAGTTCTGGGTTGGTAAGCTATCTGGAACAGTAGAACACGGATTATTAGTAACCATCATTTGAAACCCACATGATTTCCTCCTCATAGCCACTCATTAAAACAATCAGCACCCACCACGAAAAGGTTCCACAAGTCACAGTTCTTCCGTGTGGATGGCCGTAAGAGAGCCTTGTAATGACAGATGGTTTGGTTAATTACAGAATTAAACTTGGTGTCACTGAGACATGATTTCAGTGAATAATATTTTCCAGACAGAGTTTAATAAGCAGCCTCTTGCCCAAAAAAGGGAACCTGGTCTCAGTGACTACCTCCTATACTCAGAGTGTATGAGGGTGGAGGATGTTAACTTGAACACCCCAAGAACCCAGTTCCAGTAAACTTATCACTATCGGAGTCTACCAGTGACCCCACCTTAAGTATTGTGAAAGAAAGGCTGTTGAAATAGCACCTGGCATTTCACACTAAACTCCTCCGGTAACACTAGCTGACTCAGTGACCACAGTGAAGGGAAAGTACATGGGATGTTCAGCAGGCCTTCCTGGGTGAGCCCTGATGGTAAGAATGGACTCATCAAGGAAATCACAGGTTTCCTATGCAGCAAGTATAAAGCAAGCTTTAAAACACTGAATTTTAATACTACAAAGGTAAACATTTGTAGAAGGTACATCATTTGCAGTAATAGGTACTTTTATTGTTGGGATTTATGTATTTCTTACTAGGGAAAAAAGGAATTTAGATAGTTAGCATCTGATATGACTAGAAGTCTGATTTAAAGTAAGCATATTTCCTCTGGATAATTTGCAAAAGTAATGTTTTACTATATTTGACTACCTTGGGTTGGTTAAAGAGAAGAGATAACATCCATTTACTGGCAAATTTCATGATCTCAGTTTCTCTTTATAGCTGAATAGAATTCTATTGTGTATATGTACCACTGTTTCATTATCCACTGATCAGCTGAAGAAAACTTAAATTGTTTCCATTTCCTTTCTATTGTGAAAGGAGCAGCAATGAACATGGTTGAGCAAGTATCTGTGGAGTGGGATGTCTACTCCTTTGGGCATATGCCAAGGAGTGCTATAGCTGTGTCAAATGGCAAATCTATTTTTAGCTTTTTGAGAAAATTCTACACACTGATTTCCACAATGGCCCAGCAAGTTTGAAATCCTACCATGAGTGACTGAAGCTTCTTCTTTCCCCACAACCTTAACTGAGTTTGTTATCTTTGATGTCCTTCTCATTTAGCCAGTCTGCCCAGAGAAAAAGGAAATCTCAATGTTGTTTTTGTTTGCATTTCTCTGTTGGTAAAGGTGTTGAATACTTTCTGAGATATGGATTAGTCATTTCTTATGTCTTCTGAAAACTCTCTGTTCAGATCCATAGCTCCTTTGGAAAGGGGTCATTTGTTTTCTTAAATCTTTTTTGGTATTTTTTTTATATATTCAGGATATTATTCTTCTGTCAAATGTAGAGCTGAAAAATATTCTCTCCCACTCTGTGGGCTTCCTTTACACTGCTGAACTAGAAGCTCTTATAGTCAGTGGGATAACCAAGACCCACAAAAACAAATATCACGTGTTCTCTCTTGGCTATTGTACTTCACTCTAAATCTACAGTTGTGCTCATATAACCTAGAGTAACTACAGAATCCATGACAGTGGGAAGACAAATGGAAGCAGACAAGTACTAATGACAACTAGACATACATGCTATGAAAGAACAAATGGAAAGACTGAGGGAGATTGTCTTGAACTGGAAGGGGAAGGATGGAAGAGGACACAGAAGGAGAGGGAGTAAGGGGGTACATAACATTAAGGATGTATTATAAAGACATAAGGTGTCATTATACCATATGTGACCTAAATTTATGTATGAAAAATACACATATACATCTGTATGTGTTTGAGACAAGTTATACCACTTGGCTAAATAATGCTTCCCCCAAGAGCCAAGGATACAATGAACACCCCAATGTCAGGCACAAAAAGCCCCTCTCAAATTGTTGGTCAGGGGAGTCTAAGCATCTCCAAAACAACATAGGCTATTGCTGTTGCCATTTGTTGCCTCACAGAATTTGAAGATAGGGGTCTCTATTGCTGAACATGACACTCCAGACACAGCTCTTGGCCTGTGCTCTCTGGAACTGATCCAGAAGTCACCCTTGAGGATTGACTTTCATAGTGTCAGAAGGTGCTATGCAACCTTCCAAGGGAAAGGAGCATTCATTAGTCCTACCCAGCTGTAAAGCCTATGAACCACAACAATGACCACACTGGTAAAGTTTCCACAGTGGTGAAATAGTGTCACCTTTATTTTTGTGGTTACCACCAGCTGTATAATTGAATTTAAAGGCTACTCAAGTAAAATCATATATGATACTGTAAACATGGTTGGAGACGTCATAGATCTG
Source organism: Peromyscus aztecus (assembly GCA_902168405.1). Classification (NCBI taxonomy): domain Eukaryota; kingdom Metazoa; phylum Chordata; class Mammalia; order Rodentia; family Cricetidae; genus Peromyscus; species Peromyscus aztecus. The sequence continues at coordinate 16,846 of CABHPQ010163820.1, read as the reverse complement.
AGAGGATAATCTACTATGACCACAGTTCTAAACCAATATATTATCCTAACTGCATCCTAAATACTTACACCCACAGAAAAGTATAGCTCTCACCCCTCATCAAAGAAGCTTGTTTTGTATCAGGAACAGAAAGCCACACTGGTCAAAATGCAGATAACACCTGACCTTTGGACATCCAGCACCAACTGATACACCTACAATATAATGCTTGCACATAAGACTCAGGGAACATTGTGCAAGAGGAATTCACAAACACTGTTATGAGTCCCGGGATAAGGAAGTCTACTGTAAGACTGTGCCTTCAAGCTGTGATAGGGAAGCAGCACCTATGGGACTCAAAATCATCACTGCCTAAAGAGGATTTATACAATCAGAATAGCAAGTGACTTCTCAAATATATGGGGGGAAATCACTGTTACATGAAAACCTACAATTAGCAACTGCTGAGATGGAGGGGAGCAGTCTTTCTCAGGCCTGAGACTCTCAATTAGTTATCCACTACAAAGGTGTGAAGCCTAGAAACACGCACATACACATGCAGACAACAAGAAATGGACTCAGCAGGTTGTATTTATTCATACATTTATGTGTAACAACAATATGTTAAAGAAGAGGAACTTCCATAGATGTGGGAGAGCTTGTGGGGACATACGGGAAGGGCTGGGAGGGACACTTGATTCTTTATAAAATATAATGAAGTGATATAATTAGCAGATTGTATATGGGACCATGGAAATTCTATAAAGCTTGATGATAGTAATAGTGTAACTGCAGTCTAATGACACAGGGACAGAATGATGAAAAGTTAGTATAAAGTTTACTAGGAAATTTTATAAAGCCACCATTTATCTTAATTTCACTTCTGTTTTCATACATGCTTTTTTATATTGATAATATTCATTTATATATCACCTTCATTTATACCCCTTCCTGATCCCCTAAACTTTTCCATTTTTTTCCCAGTAGCTATCCTATTTATGTCTTTTCTTTTCCTAATTCCACAAAGGGAAAAATGCTTCTCTTTCTGCTTATGGTTTAATTTGTTTAACATTATGTTTGCCGGTTCCTTTCACATTCCTGGACTTCACTTTTGTTTAGGGCTGAAGAACATTTCACTGAGTATAAATATCATGTATTTATATCATTGATCTCCTGATGGACCCAGTACTAGGAACTTTTCTCTAGAAGAATAATAGAAATGGAATGCATATATATATATATATATATATATATATATACATACATATATATATGAGTATTTATTAGATTGGCTTACACCATAGGCACGTACAATGTCAGTCTGCATACTGGAGGGTTAAGGAGCCTGTTAGGTGCTCATGAAGCTGAATCCCTGAATAGTCCCAATTCAATACTTAAGTCTTGGAAAAATTCCTGGAGAGTTACTGGTATTCAGTTCATATTGTAAGGAAAAGAAACCCCAAGTCTGATGTCAGTAGAGGATGATAGTAACTGCAGTAGTACCACTCAGCCAGGAAGAAGCAATGGATGTCAGCAGCAGTGATTGTTTTGCCTTCCAACCTGATTATCCTAAGCTGCCAGTTGGAAGTGACCACACACATGAAGAATGAGGCTTTCCTCTCAGTTCATCCTCTGTGATTCTAAGTCTTGTCAAGTTGAAAATAGAGACCAACCATTAATGGCAGAAAGGGAAATTTTATAACATAGCAATTGTCAGTAGTGAAGTAATAAATAATAAATGTAGATGTATAGTTGTCCCTACTATAGGTTGATTGTGATTTCAGGTTGACTATGACTCTATGACTACACAGAGGTAGTATTCTTGATTTAAGGCTATCATATTTTTGAGGTAGAAGAAATGACTCAGTGGTTAATAGCACTTTCTGTGTAATCATGAAGAATAGAGTTTAAATCCTAGCACACGTGAATCAAGTTATGTAGCATGCAAATGTCTGCAACTCCAGCTCTGAGGGATTCCATGCTCTTTTTCTCCTGAATGTAAGCTTACAAAACATACGTAAGCTGACAAATCTTCTAAAAGTTTATTAATATTTAAATTACAATATTATTTTAAGGGACCTTTATATTGATTTTCATAATGGAAACAAGAATTTACATTGACACTGATGATATATAAATGTTCTCCCATACTCTCAGGTAAATCTGTACTTTGTTTTCTTGAGAGTAATCATTCTGACATGTGGCAGTAAATCTTCATTGTTACATTGAATGGATTTTGAATCACCTAGCATTTTGAGATGTTCTCAAAGGGCATCAGTTGATGGACTGAGGGGCAACATGAATCTGAATGTGAATAGCACAATTCTAAGGTCTAGGTGCTCGGATGAATAAAAGGTAAACAATGAGAAATCCAAGGAGCACAGCTTTCCAGTTTTTCTGCTTTCTGGCCCACTATGACTTGACCTTTTCTCCTCCACCACACCCTCCCCACCTGATAGAAGGAATGTGCTAAAGACTTGAGCCAAAATTAACCTTTGTTCTCTTAATTATTTGTCATGTATTTTTATCACAATGACATAAAACTAATGAGAATGAGTAGAATCTTAATACACTTTTCATTTGCACTTCCCTGATAGGCCAAAGCTACCGAAAACCTTTTATGTATTTACTGGGCATTGAAGTTCTTCTGATAACTCTCTGTTTACAAGCATTTGTCCATTAGTTATTAAATTGTTCTCTTGGTCTTATATTTTTTAAATTTTTTTTATATCTTTGATTTAACTTTTTTGTCAAATGTATGACTGGCAGTTTTGTTGCCATTGTTGTATTTTCGAGACATGGTTTCTATGTACCTTTGGAGCCTGTCCTGCAACTCACTCTGCAGACCAGGCTGGCCTTGAACATGTTGCATGAATCCTAAAAGGTCTTATAATAAAAACCTGGAGGTAGATATTGGGGTAAATGCTGAAAGGTCAGAGAGACAAAGGGACAAACCACAGCTACTTCTCACCTCGCCAACTCCATGATCCTCTGACTGAATGTCTCTGAGTCTTCAGCCAAAAGGAGTCCAGCTGAAAAGGGCTTTAGTTCCTGTCTCCTCACACCTTATATAAACTTTCTCCACCCAACCATATCACTTCCTTCCTAGTGCTGGGATTAATGGCATGTGTGCTTTTTAAATACTGGTAGCAAAGGCATGAGATCACAAATGCTGGGATTAAAGGTGTGTGATACCTAAGTACTGGGATTAAAAGTGTGTATCATCACAGCCTGGCTCTGTTTCTCTCCTGGACTGAATCAATCTTATGTAGTCGAGGGTGGCTTTGAACTCAAAGAGATCCAGATGGCTCACTGCCTCCTAAGTGCTAGGATTAAAGGTGTGTGCCACCACTGCTTGACCTCTATGTTTAATCTAGTGGTTTGTTCTGTTCTCTGATATTCAGACAAATTTTATTAGGGTACACAATATATCACCACATTCCCCCTTTTTATCTAATAAAAGAAGGTCATAACTTGTTGTGGATATTGTTCTGTATGCTGTGAATGTGTTGCTCTGATTGGTTAATAAATAAAGTGCTGATTGGCCAGTAGCTAGGCAGAAAGTATAGACAGGACAAAGAGAGAGAAAAATTCTGGGAACAGGAAGGCTGAGTCAGGAGTTGCCAGCCAGACACAGGGAAGCAAGATGTGAAGACAGAACTGGGAAAATGTTTCAAGCCATGTGGCTAAACATAAATAATAATCATGGTTTAATTTAAGTGTAAGATCTAGCTAACAAGAAGCCTGAGCCACTAGGCCAAACAGTTTTAATTAATGAAAGGGTCTATGTGTTTATTTGGGTCTGAGTGGCTGCGGGCCCAGGTGGCACTGGTAAAAAAACTCCAGCTACAATAACTAATATAAGAAAAACTATTCACAATAAGTACAATAAGTATACAATATATACAGTCAAGATTTACACTAACAATATCTGGTCCATAAACATTTGACAAATTCAGAGAAAATACTCTATTGTTTATCCTATATTGGTTAATCCAAAATGTTATACCTAATTCACTTTCTATCCTAACTTGTATTACCAACCAAAAACTGTCTTTTGATGTCTCTCAAACTTACACACTTTACACCTCTTTAGTGAGTTTCTTTTCTGAATTTGTTAACAAAGAAAACTATAACTATCTACTCTTCAACTCCCTCAGAGACCCAAGAAGGAAATAATATTACCTAAGCAGGCAGGAAGTGCAAACAAGCAACTTCTAAAAAATGTGAGAAATGGCAGAAACAGCTGGTTGCCTGGAGATTCACTCAAGATTCCTCTGCAATGTTGAAGCACCCATTTTCAGTCTACAGTCTTAGCATATCTGACAGACATTTCTGTGAAGCAGGATATTCTGAAGGGCCTTCCTACCTTGTGTTGTCAAGGTTTGGCAGTCCTTTCTTTTATGTCCGGCTTGACCATTTGGACAGCAGTTGAGGCAAGGACATTTTCTTGCCCAGTAGATAACTTGCCACAAAGAAAGCAAACTCCACATGGAGTTTCTTCCATGCCCATCATCTTCTCTGAAGTAGATTGATGCTGCCAGGAGCAGACATGTCTCATTGTCATTAAAAAAGAAAAAAGAATCTATGTTATTAAAACATCTTAAATGCCATATTCTGTAGATCTCTGAAGTGTTTGAAGATGACTTGCCTGTCTGAAATATATCTCTGTTTGACCTTGAAAACATACCTAACCTGACTTCAAGTTTGATTTTAATAGGTGACTAACTACTAACCTGCATTTCTTTATTATCCTAAATAGATTGTAATAATAACTTTCAAGGACTAGCAATTTGCATTACATTGTTAAATGAGTTGTATAGGTACAATACCTTGAATAAGATTAGAAACATATGGACAGTATGTTCTAACAAAAAGAATCTCAATTTGGATCAATACACAAAATTTGTATACAATATACAAAAGTCCAATCCAATGTAAAATATTTAAAACTAGTAGTTGCTTTTTAAAAGTAGATTCATTAATCTACCTTTTTTTTATCATATCCATATTCTCCCTTTTTTCTTTTCAGAGTAGATTCAATAATCTACCCTTTTATCCCATCATTTTTATATAATTTTTTCAGAGTAAATTCAATAATCTTCCTTTTATCTTATCACATCTATATCCTCTTTTTACTTTATCTTTCTTTTCAAACAAGAACCCTGAATCTAATCTCATTTGTTTAGCTTTTTTCCTGACCATTACCTATAACAACTTGTAAACAACTACCCTAAACAATGACAATGATCCGTAACCCAGTGAAAAACCAAAAATCACCTACTCCACCTCTTGGGAACATGGACATCATGTTCTTAAAACCCCTTCCTGCTGTCTGGGGATAATGGCATCTTTAGGGGATCCTGATAAAAAAAAATTGGGTTAATTGTCAAGTCCTCGAAGAGGTAGCTGTATCATTTGTTGTCCAGTCTCTGCATAGTGGTAAAGTGCAGGGCTTGTCTCAAGTTCTGGCTAGAGTAGTCTGTGAAGCTGGATCATCTCAGCTAACCACCTTGAAATTGTCCTGAGCAGTTTGTAGTCCAAAGTGATCTTTAGTTAATGTTTTTAAGCTTAGTGGCATTATCATAACCCATGGTGAATCATCATTGTGGCTTCCTATCATCTTTTTGGATACTTCAAAAGTTGCTGTAGATGTGGTTATGATACACTGTAGAAAATCCTTTTCTTAGGACATTTTTTTCTGGATGATTTGTCTTTTTTCTTCATATATCTCATTTGTCTAATGGTCTTTGGATTTCTTAGCTGGATGCCTTCATTTTCCTGGAAGAAAAAAACAAAACTCTTCCCCAACCCTAACTTTGAGGAGGTTCCCTTTCTAATCATTACCAGTTTTGATTAATAGTTTCTCCTGATTTTTTGTTCTCTCTTCTATAGCTGTTCTATCATCTACAGCAGTATGGATTCTTACAATAGGCATTAGGTTCTTTAATTGTTCTGGGAAGGAGTTTCTTCTGTGATGACAGGAAAGGACTGAACAGAATTTGACATGGGGGCCTGTGAGAAGCCCTTCAGGGCACTTCCCGGTGGCAAAGGCAAAGGATTACCTTGTCTGTACCTTGTTGATCTACATTACTCCAAAGTCTGCCTTTGCCACACCTTCTGCATAATCCAGAAGGGAGGGGCATTCTGTTGGAATTATTCCTTAAAAAAACATTATTTTTAGGAATGCCCTGTTTACAGTCCCTTTTTAGGTGACAGTGTTTGCCACAATTGAAACATCTGACATTATTACTTTTCTTCAAACCTCTGGAAATCTCCTCTCCTATCCAAGCATCAACATGGTCATGAGATTCAAAATTGATTGTCCTCAGATCCATTCCTCCAAGGGTGCTTATCTTACATTTAATTATCTAATTACCCTTTGAACTGTGCATTAGCATTTTCAAAAACAAGAGATTCAGTTATTATTTGTTCCAAATATAGTATCATTCTGTTTACTGCTGAAGTCAGTCTTTATAAGAAATCAGTGAAGGTTTATTTTGGGCCCTGTATAACTTTAGTAAATGACTCAATTTTTTTTCCTACTTCTTCATTCTATCCCAAGTATTCAAGGCTGCTATGTGGCATAAAGCTAGGGTGTGGTCATCATATAAAGATTGTCGTTGTATATCAACATAATTGCCTTCTCCAAGAAGTTGATCTTGGGAAATTTCAATACCTCTAGCCGCACTTCATTGCTCAATGGTCTTAGCTTCATCCTTCCATCAGATCCTCCATTGTAACTGGGGACCAGCTTCTAAGATTAATGTAAACAAATCTTTCCAGTCGTGAAAGATAACTCTATGACAAGCTGACCATGAGTTTAACAGCTACTTCATAAATGATGAGTGGATGCCATATGAGACTATTGCTTCTTTGAATCTCCTCAAATCTAACATTTGCACAGGAGTCCAATCAGCTCCAACACAGTCTGGGAGATATCTATCATTTGGCATTTCCTGTAAGATTACTGGTTAAATTAAGGTTGGCTGTTTGAAAGCCTTAGACTGTTTCTCTGTAACTTTATAATACAATGTTGATATTGGTTCTCCTTTAAATTCCTCTGTCTCAGTCTGTCTCTATGATTTGTTGTAACAAGTTTTTCTAAAACTTTTACCTTGGCACTCATATTAACTAACTTTTTAAATGATATATCAGAAATGATCAAACAACTAATATTTAAATTGGCATTACATAAATCCCATTAACACTAACTATCCTCCCCTCTCGTTTATTTGTTCCATTTTTAAACTGTCAATTGTATTATCAAACGTAGACCAAACTCCCTTCATTGTAAAAATATTTCCCATTTTTTAATGTGGGAAAAAACTTTCTTTTAACTAATTTCTCCTCTTAAGAAATCCCAATTGACTCATCAAATCAGCTGATAATGATGATTCAGATGATGGTGTGGCAGCAGCCCTAGGAGGAGGCCCAAGGAAAGCCAAAACCCACCAGGAGAGGGAAGAAGCCCTCATCACGGGGGAACAAGCAAAGGCAACTAATTCTGCCCTGGTTGATGCCTGAACCTGGGCCTGTCTCTGGGTCTGGTCCTGAGCCTAGGCCTGAGCCTAGGTCTGAGCCTGGGCCTGGACCTGGGCCTGTACCTGGACCTGCGGTTGTGGAATCATCTGTCTGCACAGAGGAATGTGCATGTGTGAAAGTGGCTAACTCCTGTGGGTTTTTTCCCCCTAGACAGGGTTTCTCCATGTAGTTTTGGTGCCTGATTGCTGTGGGATGGTCTGTATGTGAAATTGCTCTGATTGGTCAATAAATAAAACACTGATTGGCCAGTAGCCAGGCAGGAAGTATAGGCAGGAAAAGGAGGAGAAGAATTTTGGGAAGTGGAAGGCTGAGGCAGAGACACTGCCAGTCGCCACCATGACAAGCAGCATGTGAAGACACCGGTAAGCCACGAGCCATGTGGTAAGGTATAGATTTATAAAAATGGATTAATTTAAGATATAAGAACAGTTAGCAAGAAGCCTGCCATGGCCATACAGTTTGTAAGCAATATAAGTCTCTGTGTTTACTAGGTTGGGTCTGAGCGGCTGTGGGACTGGCTGGTGACAGAGATTTGTCCTGACTGTGGGCCAGGCAGGAAAACTCTAGCTACACCTGTTCCTGTGGCTTTTAGAGCCCACAGGATTTAGAAGTTTGCTGCAGAGAGGCTGCAACAAAAACTTAGCAGGCAACGTAGGGACTCTAGCTGTGTGTAGTTCTGGCAAGCTTTTTCATGGATTCATGCCCCAAAATTTGGACCCCAAATGTTGCATAAATCCTAAAAGGTCTTATAATAAAAACTTGGAGCCAAACATTTTGGTAAATGCTGAAAGATCAGAGAGATAAAGAAACAAGCCACAGCTACTTCTCACCTCATCAACTCCACAAATCCTCTGACTGAATATCTCTGAGTCCTCAGCCCAAAGGGATCCATCTGAAAAGGGCTTTAGTTCCTGTCTCCTCATGCCTTGTATATCTTTCTCTGCCCAGCTATATCACTTCCTTCCTAGTGTTGGGATTAAAGGCTTGTATGCTTCTCAAATACTTGGTAGCAAAGGCATGAGATCTCAAGTGCTGGGATTAAAGACACGTGACACCACTGCCTGATTCTGTTTCTCTCCTAGACTGAATCAATGTCATGTAGTCCAGGGTGGCTTTGAACTCAGAGAGATCCAGATGGCTCACTGCCTCCTAAGTGCTAGGATTAAAGGTGTGTGTCACCACTGCCTGACCACTGTGGCTTCTTCTGTTCTCTGATATTCAGCCAAATTTTATTAGGTCATACAATATATCACCACATGAGCTCACAGAGATCCCTGTGTCTGCCTCCAGAATGGTAAGATTAAAGGCATGTGCCACCACAGCCCAGCTATTGCTGGTAGTTTACTGCATTATTTAGCATGTCTCTTTCCTCTGGTATATGTTTCCTGTTCTATGTTGAAGCATTTTATAATCATTTTAATCTTATCTGTCAATTCTATTTCCAGAGATATTAAGGTCCAAGTTCTTAAATCAGTTGCCTATACTTTTATATTGAAGTATTTCCCATATATTCTCCTATAGTTTACTTTATGGTAAACTATATTATACTTTATGGTGGATTATATTATATATTTTACTTTTGAGATTATAACTTCTTCCTTGCCTTTCTTTACTCAAAATTACTCAAAATATCTCATATACCTCTCCTTCTCTCTTTTTATTTCTAATCTTATTCATTAATTGTTGTTGCATGCATATATATATATATGAGGTATATGTAAATTTTCCCAAATACAAGCTGCTCAATCTGTATAATATTGCTTGTAAGCACATGTTTTCAGGATTGGCCATTGGGAGTGAATAACCAACTGGTGTGCTCTTCCCTGGGAAAAAATATTTCTGTTCTCAGCATTTCTTTCTTTTTTAAAAAATTCATTTATTTATTTTACATCCATACCACAGTTTCTCTCACCCTTTCCTCCTGGCAGTCCTTCCTCTTAGCCTCCACCCTCCTTCCCATCATCTCCTTCTCCATTTCTATTCAGAAAAGTGTATGTCTCCCATGGATATCAACAAAACATGGCATATCAAATTGCAGTAAGACTAAGTACCTCCCTTAATATTAAGGCTGAGGAAGGCAGCCAAATATGAGGAATAGGGCCCCAAAAACTGGCAAAAGAGTCAAAGACAGCCTCTGCTTCCACTGTTAGGAGTCTCACAAGAAGAGCAAGCTATACAACTGTCACATATAAAGAGAGGGCCTGTGTCAGTTCCATGCAAGCTCCCTGGTTATTTGTTGAGTTTCTGTGAGCCCCTATGAGCCCAGGTTAGTTGATTCTGTGGGTTTTCTTGTGACAACCTTGACCCATCTACAGCCCTTCCTCCCTCTCCTCAGCAAGATTCCCTGATCTCAGCCTAATTTTTGGCTGAGGGTATCTGCACCTGTTTCCATAAGTTGCTGGATGAAAACTTTCTGATGACAACTGGGCTAGGTACCAATCACTGAATATTCTTAGTCATCATTACATTACACTGGTGTTTTTTTCTCCTGTTGTGTTTGGTTCTATCCTAGGTCTCTGGGCCATGCAGCCTTTGGTTCCTGGTATGCCCAACACTGTCAAGGGTGGACTCAGTCTCTTGGCATGTGTTTGAGGCTGGAATAGTCATTGGTTGGCCTTTCCCACAATCTTTACAGGTCAGAGCTGCACAGGGCTGGAGTCACTACCCCACCAGCTAGGTTTTCCTTTCTTTTGGTTTTTTCTCTTGTGGCCTCTCTGTAACAAACTCTATAGGCATCTTGGCTCCAAATGCCACAGGAATTGGCAGCTTTTGCATGTTCCCTTGTGCAGATGCCTGGCTCTTTGCCTTCTTTATTCCTGGTGGGTTGTGAGCTTTCCCTGGGCTCCTTCCCCGGCTAATGCCACACTAGGTAGCTGTCTTGAAGACACACTTGGGGGCTTCTACTGTTCTATGCAGAGCCCCCATCCGCTAGAAAGACTTCTTACCTCAAGGAACCCTCAGACTGAAAGGACAGAGCTCCTGTCTCCACCCCACCTTTATCACTTCTGCTCTTTGCCCAGCCATATTACTTCCTGTTTCCTCCTCCCAAGTGCTGGGATTAAAGGCATATGCCACTGCCACCTGTTGCCTAATTCACTTTCTATTCTAACTTGCATAACCAAAATTATCTTTCTATGTCTCTCAACCTTATACACTTTGCAATTCTTTAGTACATTTCTTTTCTGAATCTGGTAACAAGGAAAACTATAACTATAACTACAAAATCTTCAACTCCCTCAGAGACCCAAGAAGGAAATAATATTATCTGAGTAAGCAGGAAGTGCAAGCAAATGACTTCCAAAAAATGTGAGAAATGACAGAAGCAGCTGGCTGTCTGGACAGTCACCCAAGATTCCTCTACAACATTGGGGCATTGGTCTTCAGCCTACAAGTATAGAATATCTGACAGACTTTTCTGTGAAGTAGGATTTTTGAAGAACTGTCCTGCCTTGTCTAGGCAAGGTTTGGCAGTCCCTTTCTTATGTGTCCTGCTTGTCCAATTTGGATAGCATATTGTCAGAAGTTGAGACAAGGGCACTTTCTTTGCCTATATAGCTAGCTTTTGCCATAAAGAAAACAAACTCCAAATGGAGTTTCTTCCATGCCCATCTTCCCTGAATTAGATTGGTGCTGCCAGGAGCAGATGTATCTCATTGTCATGAAAATCCTAAGTTATTAAAACATTGTAAATGCCATATTCAGTAGGTCTTTGAAGTGTTTGATGATCACCTTTCTATCTGAAATATATCTCTGTATACCTAGAAAACCTAACTAACATGACTATAAGTTTGACTATTAAGATGACTATTAAGTTGTATTTCTTAATTATATATTACATTTTTAAATGAGCTACATAAACATAATACCCTAAAAAAGAACAGAAATATACATACAGTATAATAAAATTAACTTTAAATTTGTATTAATAAACCAAAAATCCATACTAATGTAAAATATGTAAGATTAATAGTTGTTTTTTGGATTAAAGTAGATTCAATAATCTACCCCTTTTTCCTATCATTTCTATATACCCCCTTTTCTTTTAAGAACAAGATCCCCGAATTTAATCTCCTTTGTTCAGCTTTTTTCCTGACCTTTATCCATAGCAGCTTGTAACCAACCCCCTAATTGATGACAAACATTCATAATTTATTTTTAGGAATGTGGACACAGTTCTCTAGACTACTTCCTTCTAATTGGGGGTGCTGATAATCTTTGGGAGACTCTGAGAAAATTTAAGATTATGGTCAATTCCTGACTGGAGTAGTCTGTGAGGCTGGATCATCTCAGCCAGCAGCCTTGAAGCTGTTCTGGATTCAGAACTCAGTGGAAACTGCAATAGAGGTGCTCTGAAATGTTGGATTATCTGGGCCATCTGTTCCTATTGGAGATTTTTTAAGGGGTCTTCCTTGATCAAATCTAATTTTTCTTAATACAGAATGAATCTACAACCCCTCATTTCCTGTTGAAATAAAAGCATAGTCTTCTCCAAAGCAAAATATCTTTTGACTTAAATTTTGAAATCAACATATTTTTCAAAATATAGGTTGGATTAATCCAGCAACATTTATAATCAAATGTTTCTTAGCAGCTGCTGCTCCTTCCTCAGCTGTCAACCAATTCAAAAACACCACAATAACATACAGTATCCAGACTCTCTGTATATTTTCCATCTTCACATGGCTTTTTCTAAATATTACTTTACTCCCTTTTAAAGGACTTTATTGTTTTAAAATTATATATTTCTTTTTTTATGATTGTCTATACCTTCTCTTTTCTCTCTGAAGCCTCCATATATTTTTTAACACACTGGTTATTTTTTATTCTGAATCTGTCTTTACTGCATATCTCTATCTTTTTCTGACCACATGAGCATTTAATCTGTTAAGCAGGCCTGGCTAGGATTAAAACTGCTGCCAGTTCAGCCTACATATCCACTATTGCTTAGAGTATTATCTGGGGTTTTCCTTGTAGATTCCCTTTTCAGTCATCTCTTTTAGAACTTTCCCCCTTCATCCCTCCCAACCGGATATTTCATGGTTCCATTCCCATCTGACCCCCGGCCACCCACAAAATCTCTTCTATTTCCCTTTCTCAGAGAGGTCCAAGTGTCCTCCCTTGAATCTTCCTTGTTACCTAGCCTTTCTAGGTCTGTGAATTATAGCTTGGTTATCCTTTACCTTACAGCTAATATCCACTTACAAGTGAGTACATACCATGTTTGCCTTCTCAGTCTGGGTTGTCTCACTTGGGATGATTTTTTTCTAATTTCATCCATTTTCCTGGTGTCCTTGTTTTTAGCATTTGAGTCTTAGGAGCTAATACCCCATTGTATAAATAGACTACATTTTCTTTATTCATTCCTTAGTTGAGGGTCAATTAGATTGTTTCTAAGTTCTGGCTATTATAAATAAAGCTGCTATGAACATAGTTGAGGAAGTGTCCTTGTGGCGTGATTGAATATCCTTTGAGTATTTGCCCAAGAGTGGTATAGCAAGGTCTTGGGGTAGATTGATTCCCAATTTTCTGAGAAACTGCTATATTGATTTCCATAATGGTTGTACAAGTTTGTACTCCCACCAGCAATAGAGGAGTGTTCCATTTGCTCTACATCCTCTCTAGCATGAGCTGTCATTTGTGTGGACACCTTTACAGAAAACCACAACCAATCAAAATGCAAAGTTGTGGAACCCAGTCCCAATGGATATCTCTGCAACTCCAACACCTAAGGCTCATGGAACATTTCAGAAGGCTGGGCAGAAAGATTGTAAGTGCCAGAGGAATAGTGAATTTGCTGTGAAATTGTAACTCCTAGTATTGTCAGAAGTTATCCCATAAAGTCTCACCTACTTGACTGCCTAAAGACCTCAACAAGGACAACAACAGACTTCCTAAAGTGGATGGTGGATAGCTTTATTCTTTTACATGTGTGTATCCACTACTTTCAACACTTTTACTTTAAAAGGTAGTCTACTTTACATGATTTTAGTACATTTATGGAGACTTGTGGCTATAGATGTGTCCATTTATATCTGGGGCCTGTATTCTGGCCTATTTCCTTGTGTGTCCAGATTTTTTAAATTTATTAAAAGCATATTTGATGTGTTTATTTATTGATATATATATATATATATATATATATATATATATATA
>CABHPQ010163819.1:14352-78543 GCA_902168405.1 Peromyscus aztecus | reverse complement strand
CACTATAGCAAAGAACTGGAATCAAGCTGTATGTTTAAAAACATATGAATGGATAATGAAATGTGTGTGTGTATGCATGTGTAATACTATCCAGCTCTAAAGAAAAATTAAATCACAAAACTTGTGGGAAAATGGATGGACTTAGAATGTATGTTATTAATGACATAAAACAGTGTCAGAAAGAAGCCACATCTCTCCCATTTAAGGAACCTAGCCAAAAACATATATAATCATAGTGATTAGGGGATAAGGAATGACTGATAATAGGTAATGGACAAGAGAAATGAAAGAAGATGTAAATCTAATTACTTTTCTTGTTCTTATTCTGTCTTGAACTTTTTAGCTTTTGTTGATGGGTAAGTTCATGAAAATATACTTGATAGAGTATAAAATTCAAAACAGGATGATTCAGAAGGCCTGTGCTAACTGGTTAGAAGTTCGTTGACATGAGACTTTGTGTCTAGTTAATTTTGGTGTGTTGCAACATGAATCTTAAAAGGTCTTATCATAAAAAACCAGGAGCCAGATATCAGGGTAAAAGCTGAAAGATCAGAGAAGCAGAACAGCCAGCCTCTAGTTCTTACCTCTACGAAATCCTTAGCAGATCCTGTTTCCTCTTACTGAAAGCCTCTGAGTCCTCACCTGAAAGGATCTCAGTTGAACTGCTTCAGTTCCTGTCTCCTCACACCTTATGTATCTTTCTCTGCCCTTTGGTCACTTCCTGGGATTAAAGATGTGTGCCACAACTGCCTGGCTCTGTTTCCAGTGTGGCCTTGAACTCACGGAGATCTAGATGAAACTCTGCCTCCCAAGTGATAGGATTAAGGGTGTGTGCCACCACTGTCTGGACTCTATGTCTAATCTAGTGACTGGCTCTGCCCTCCAATCCCCAAGCAAGTTTATTAGGGTACAAAATACATCACTACAATGTGTAGTTTTTAATTATAGTTTTTATAATAAAGTTAATTTAAAAATAAACAGAATAAAATGCAATTGGTAAGAATAATGAATAAATTAATTTGGAGCCAGTAAGATGGCCTAGTGGGGAGAGAGAGGTGTTTGCTGCCACCCCTGACAACCTGAATTCAATCCTCAGAACCACATGACAAAAGCAGAAAGCCAATTCCTCCGTGTTGTCCTCTGGTGCCACACATACACCATGTTACATGTGTGCCCAACATATACACATGGACACATTTAGTAAATTTTAAAATGTAGAGGAATTTTAAACTATAAAAAGCAATTGATTATACTAAGAGGAAACATTAAAAAAAAATCTCTAAGATCAAATTTAGTGGGATTCAAAGGGTGTGTGTGTGTGTGTGTGTGTGTGTAACAAGTGTGGAATTGTAAACTGACTATGTCACTTTATAAAGTCATGGTATGTATAATATAAAATAGTATTCCTTTTGACTGAAACATAGCTGTATTTCGTGGATCAGCATAAAAACATAATTTTTTTTAAATGACTGCTTTTCTTTGACAATCATTTTTTTTATTTATTTATTATGTATACAGTGTTCTGTCTGCATATACACCTGCAGGTCAGAAGAGGGCACCAGATCTCATTATGGATGGTTGTGAGCCACCATGTGGTTGCTGGGAATTGAACTCATGACCTCTGGAAGAACAGCCAGTGCTCTTAACCTCTGAGCCATCTCTCCGGCCCAAAAACTGATAATTTTTAATTTCTCCTCTGTTTAATCCTTTCTGGAGATGCTAAGGGGGAAGCTAAGCTAAGAGAAATTTGGGGCAAAATCAAGCTAGCATATCTGGCAGGCAGTGGGTCCTTGTCCTTTGCAATTACTTTTAAGTTACCACAAGCTTTCAAAACTGAATGGGGATTAGAAAATTGAAAGACCAAGTTGATGCTGAAGTAGAACCATTCTTTAGATAACTTAGAAACCTACTTACATAACAATCCAAATGGAATGAGGAAAAATTGAAGTGATAAAACAAGAAAGAATAAAATTGATGAAATGGATCCAAGAAATCTGTTGCATCCCCCCCCATCACAAGTATGTCTGTATTCTGATTTAATAAAGCTGAACAGATATGTACATGTTGGATAGTTTTTAGTTTTGAAGAGTGCAACTAAATTATAGTTTCAAGAGATCACACTAACTGAATTCTGTGCTTATATACAAGTACCAATTCTACCAGTATTTGTAGTCACTTTTGCTTAACGCCCGAAAGCATCCTTGTTGAGTGTTGACAGTGCACAGCAAGGTTACTTTGCCCTTGTACTGGGCCTCTCACAAGAGGATTACTATAGCTCAATTCACATTAGTGTGTTATTCCCAGAGTTATTCTTCCTGCCTTATAACTGAGAAAACTGCTTCCCGTGGATATAGCCAACTTGTTCAAGGGCTGCAAATAGTTCGAATGTGACTACAAAGCCTCTTCCAATTCCAGGGCTTGACTCTTTCACCCCTGAGATTAGCACGTGAGGAAGGCACTCCGTGATGGCTCTCAACAGAGAACAGTCATGGGCACTACACTAAATTAAGCATTTGTGAATACAAATGGATACTCTACAGTGCCTAATGAAAGGGTTTACTAAGCAAATTTACATGGAGATGGAGAAAAATGCTTAGCCCACTGTGTAGAATTATTGCCAAGAATTTCACCTGCCTTGGTTTGTGCTCATTATGCTGATTAATATACTGATTATAAATAAGCTATTAATTCTAAGTTAGGATGAGTATATATAGAAATATTTTATTGATAATTGATTTCAGTCCATGATAGCTAATTTATGAGAAAGCTGTAAAACTATATTCATTAAAACATGTTTACCCATTGGCTTTTTTAATGGACTCAAACTAAGAAATCATATATATATATGATATATATTCAAAAAGAAGTTTTGGAAAAGGAAGTCACCAAATAGCCCGTTCAACCCAGCAAAAGTACAGTTCTTAAAGAAGGATTTAACGGGAAGGTGGGGAAGACGCAGAGAACAGCTACCTAGCAGACAGGAAAACTATTCTCACCAAGTGTCTGCAGCGAATGTCTGCTTCAGTTAGCAAAACCCCTCTCATGGGGTGCTGGGGGGGGCGGGGAGAATGCAGTGCTTTTCTTACCATTGCTTACGGGTCTGCAGAGTGACAAGGTTAAAGGTTGCAGAAGCCACTTTCCAGCAGGGAGCCCTCAAACCCAGGTTAGAACTACCAAGAAGTTCGCAGAACCAGGTAGAATGGCATCACTGGTTGTGGATGAGGATCCCAACCCTATGCATGGCTTTGTATCTTTGTGATAAAAGAAGATAGAGCTATTGTTGTCCCTCCATGGATAATCTGTTGTTTTAAAATATAAATTTTCTCATTGCTCTGTCAGCCATAAATACCTTCCTTGCTGACATGCTGCCCAGAGTCCCCCTAACCTGGTGAAGGCCATTTTATACCCTCTGTTCACGTGATCTAGACAGCAAGTTTGCATGGCTTTAGGGAATAGAACAGGAAAGGGGGCGTTTTAAAAATAGAATAAACTTAATGGTCTTTTCACTTACCATTTCTTTAACCTCTTTAATATACTATGGGGGGTTATGTACTAAGCATTTGTAGAAAAGAGAACTATTCTGTAACCAAAAGAAAGGGGAAAATATTTCTGGAACATTTTGACTTTCTTTCAACCTCTTTAATGACTCAAAAAAAAAATCATAATAAAATACGACCTCAAATGCTGCCAACTCAGGTCTCACAATCACTTTCCTGCCAAAAATCTAAACTTACTTCTATTCATATTAATGGTTCTACCCAACTACTAAAAGGAAATTTCTTGCTAATTAAGAACAATGTATCTACTACTTCTGCCTCCAATTCTAGAATCATTAAAAGATCATTAGTGTGGTATTACAATTATAAATTATTAAAGGTGCATTTCATTGTGTTTGATACGTCTGACTTCAACAAAGAATCTATTATCCCCACGAGAAAGGCTAGTGAATTATGTAACCTTTTATTATCATAGATCAAGCTAGTAGATAATTTCTACTTACCTTCTGAAAAAAAAAGCACAGAATGGCCTGTTGCAGTTATTTCTAGATTCTTTCCTAACTGAGTTAATTGTGATGTTATTTGCTCGTGTTTTTACAAGACAGTGCTGGAGGATAGTTTGAGCCTTACTAGTCTGAAACAAGGACGCAAACAATGATTAATAACTTATATGTGAGCACCATGGTTGGGCAGAATAGAACAAGAAAGAAGTAGTAGGAGAGAATGAGAACAGCGGTCATCTTTGAAGCCACTACAACTGTGCCAGATAACATGTGAGGAGAATTCAAACTGGGGCCATGTTATATTTCTAAGAAGTGTCAAGGCTTATTATAGACTGGCATGAGGCTCTAATTCTCCTCCCATCATTGTTTCTAGAGGAAGTTGTTGAGAGGGACCACATAAGTCCTTCAGATACCTCTTCCAAGCTTCTGGTGTATCCAAGAGTTAGAGTCAATGTTCGGGGAATACATCTTATCTCTGATACATGAGGGAGGGATTGTGCCTCTCTATTTCTGGTGCAGTATTCAGGGACAAAGGCTGTAAGGTATTGTTTCCTAACTGTAGAAGGACAGACATTTACCTTTTTTCTTCCCCAACAGTGACCACAACTTTGAGTGCCAGCTGAACAGCTTTCTACTTACCAGCAATGGCACTTGGATGGTAGAAAGGGCAATGTTTCTAGAGTGTGTAGGATAAGACTGAAGCCAAGGACAGGAATGGGGCCAATATGAAGCCTGGATCAAAAAGGGCCAGTCACTCTAGGGACTACCCCCCTTTAAAAGAACTTCTAGCTTGTTTAAATAAGGTCATTGATTTTTTTTTTCAGCAAAATATCAGAACAATGCAAAAGTGTGGTTCCTGGGTGTCCTTTATAGAAAACATCCAAGAAAGGCTTGCTAAAGCTACTGTACCTAGTTTCCTTATGGTAGTGAGAACATTCCACATGAGAATTTATCAGAATTCCACATGAGCAACTAGGTGGCTGTATGAGGCTCTGTATGAGCTTCCCTTTTCATGATGATTGGCAAAAAGCAAGAGTTGTATCTAATCAGCATGGCTCCACACCTGGGGTGCCTGGAGACCAGGTTTACGCCTGTTTAGATAGGTGTTCTGGATGGTCGTGCTTACTTTGGCTATAACTATGTTAATGTCAGGTGCTGCTTGCTAAACAGGGCTATGTGCATAGCTCCAGTTCACAACTTTACGTGTCTCATACTGTAAATTGCAGAGAAGAAATCGGGGACCAGTGAAGAGGCTACCTTTAGAGAGACTGCCTCTGAGAATGGAAGAAAGGACCAGGACTGAGGATGAGGACTGGGGCAGGAAGGAGAGGAGTCACCAGCAGGACACAGAGGAAGTAGGACATGTAGGAGGAGAGGTAAAAGCCACGAGCCATGGTGGCAGCACATAGATTAATAGAAACTTATAATTTAAGTTATAAGAACTAGTTAGAAACAAGCCTAAGCTAAGGTCAAAATTTTGTAGTTAATAAGAAGTCTCCAATGTGGTTATTTGGGAGCTGGCTGGTGAGAGAGAGAAAGACTCACTGAATATCTTTTTTTGGTAGAGCACTTGTGGCTAGATAATGTCCTTCCTTCCTTGTTTCCTGGTTTAATGAGGAACATAGATTTACTATGAGACCTAGTTCCTAAAAACAAGGGCAAAAAGATAGTGCATGCTCTGGTTCAGAGGCCTTATCTTAGGCTATAAAAGCAGGCGAAAGGTCCCCCCTCCATCTGCTCAGTTTAGGATGGTGGGAATAGGAGTATTTAGAGATAGTTGTGTGGTCTCGAGGAGACTCTCCTGTTTTGGGTGAGTCCTATTAGACAGAGAGGACTAAGGATCTGGAAGCCAAAGCAGTTAACTCCACCAGGCTTTACTTTATCTTGAAGCCCATACTGGTGTCAGTTTTTAGGGGGCCACATACTTCCTTTAACTATATCAATTGAAAGTGTCCTATGAGCCAGTCAAAGGGATTTAGCATGAATCTAAGACACTTGTTTTCAATTGGTATGGCTGCCCTGCCTTTCCCTCAAAGGTACCCCTTCTTGCATGACGTGCTTACTGATGGCAGCCAACCCATAGTTTCCTCCTCTATCAACCTCAACTCTTCCTCTTCCTCCTTTGGGAAACCCAAGGTAGAGTGTTACTTATGTTTCAGTTAGTTGCCACTTTGTTATTATTATTGTTGTTATTGTTGTATGGTTTTTTTGAGACAGGGTTTCTCTGTGTAGCTCTGGAGCCTTTCCTGGAACTCACTCTGTAGACCAGGCTGGCCTCGAACTCACAGAGATCTGCCTGCCTCTTCCTCCCAAGTGCTGGGATTAAAGGTGTGTGCCACCATTGCCCGGCCTGCCACTTTATTTTTCCATCTCCAAAGAGGAGATTAGATTTTCACCTTTAGTTTTCGAGGAAAGAAATATATATGTAACAATGAAATACAGGCAAAACTCTATATAAATGAACAATGTTAATAAACAAATTCTATTTTTAAAGTAGATTTAAAGATATGACTATAAGCCTGTACTGATATTAGGTTTTTTTCTTTTACTTCTCTTTCTTTTGGGGGGTGGGTGCATGGGGTAGGATAATGGATTACATTGACAGGCAAATCATTTAACAGGTTTATTTCTCCCCCTCAGAAGAAATATTTGTTTCAACATTTCACTTACACCAGGAGTTGCATTTGTGATTCCAATAAGAACTCAATTTTGTTTAGGCAATGAAACTTTGTCTCAGAGTGGAGATGTTTGTGTCATTTTGATTGTGGTTGAAAAGGGACACTTTCTGACATGGTGTTTTCCGGGAAAGGGGCTTCTTGGGTGATAGAACTGTTGAGCAGGAAGTAGCTACACCACTCTCAATCCACATGAGGATGCTAAAATCCCAAGAGGTGGATTTCCTCATCCAACATTACACAGAATGTTAACAGTGAGTGGGCCATGACTCAAAGTCAAGATTCCAGGCATGCCCAGGCTCTTTCATCTCTAGAATCAGCAAGTTGAAGCTGAGGAGGGCAATCTTTTGCTCTCCAGGTCCTGCCTAGAGAAGGCATGTACCTAGACCTCGGTATCTTTGATAGCAGCAGCTTGGTCCAGGAGTGAACAAGGAGTGAGAGGAGGAGGGAGGTGACAGGGATAATGACCAAGGAAGAGCACTTCGTCTTGTGACCCACAAAACTTCTGTGACAGCTTTCCTACAATGTGTGAATTAATTTGGCCAGAATCCTTTACACAAACTCATAGATATTGGTTAAAATGGTTCCATGTATCTACGACATGAACAGAAGCCCTTTCATCTACATAAAATTGATATGTGCTATTCTATTTTAATAGAATAAGTGGATGGATTAATGAGTGAATACTGGAAAACTGAGGGTGGTTGATTAAATTAACAGAGGTTGGACTGGTCTTAAGAATAAAACCCTGAGCAACATTGGCCTGGTGCTTTTGGTGACACAGTAAGGTACAGTGTGCATTACCAACCTCATTAAGTTCCAAATAAAACTCTATACTTTACACCATTTCTACAAGAGGTTTTATTAGATTTCCTTAACTGGTGTCATATTTTTTGGCCAGGGCATTTTTAACCAGCTTCACATAAATAAAGTTCTATTTTGTCACCATGTCATAGTAAAATAAACTGCTTGTACTACGCATCTCTGCCAAAGCCAGAGCAGACGGGGAAAGGATATAAATGTGTCAGTATTCAGGGAGAGAAAACACATAAATGCACATGGCGACTCTCTTAACTCCGAGGCTCAGCATGATGCTAATTCATTTGGGTGACATTTAGAACGCAACCCCCAACATAAATAATGTACATATAGTGGGGGGTGTCTCTGACAGACACCAAGTTGAAAAAAATGGCCTGAAAGAATGCACATCAGATTTTACAGGTGCTCAGAACATTAATGTACAGTGATGGATGACCTTTGTGCCGAAGGTTGACATAATGTTGAATGGAATGTTTTGTTTATATCTGGTACCAAGTTTATTGACCAGCACTGAAGGCTAGGACCAAGCTGGGATTTGAACATTCTCTACTTTCTTTTTCCCTTTTGTGTAAACTGTTTTCTGCCTCCCACTCCCTTACACGCAACAGTTCCTAAGCGGTTTCACAGATAGCATATCCTGCAAGATGGATTACTGTTTTAGAGGGGAAAAAAAAAGAGCTAAGTATTCATTTCCATAGGTGCTACTTTTGATGGGTAAATATGAAAAATTAACCAGAGAAGGGTTTTTAAAGCCACATTTATCATACATCTTTAATCTTGGTTTGTCATCTCTAATGTGTCTACAGTTAAGCTGCTTATGATGAATGGTGAGAATGACTGTAGATAAAAATCACAAAATCAGAAATATAAGAGAACACTAAGTCAGCTAGACAGTCTGAATCATAGCAGAGACTTGTCCCCATAGCATCCTCCCCAGTGAGCATAGAAACAAAGTCACATTGAAAAACGAGGAAAACTTTTAGTATCGACACCCCAGAGATAATTTTATTTTATCACTAAGTGTGGAAAATTATCAGTATACAAAGGTAATCCCTTTGGAATTTTTTTCCAAGTTGTGAGTAGCTTAACGTTTCTCTCATAATGTAAGCCATTGTGTCTAGTTATTGTAATTGCTTGAGTAACGATGGGCAATCATTGTAGTGATTGTACCTTTCAAGTGAATGTTATTGTGTGCTTCTTTAGTAGCCCTTGGCTGTTTTCTCATTTATGGTGTCATTTATTCATTTACCTGATAAGCATTTACTAAATATCTACACTTTGTCAAATTTTCAAAAGGATACAGAGATGTATCAAAGTACCTCCAGATGGCTTAAAAATAATAGGATCAATAAAGCAGGTACAAAACACCCTGAGCACAAAGTAGAAGAATTTCTAAGTCCCTAAGAAGTGACAGTTTATACAGCAGGCAGGTACAGACAGAGAAGCCATCATTAGCTTTAATGGGGACCTCTGGTCCTACGTCCTAGAAGGGGTCACCTCTATGTTGTGCTTTAAAGGGAACCTAGAACTCCAGAGACCAACAGAAAATAAAGTAGTGTGGGTGCAAAGAAGATGAAGGGCATGAAAGGAGAAGGAAATGATGTGACTCTGGAGACAATGAAGGCATCAGTCAAGTTGAGTCACTGACATGTCACCTCATGTCACTTTTTCATGAGGTCACTTAATATTTGCTCTCCAGTGACTTTTGAAGTATAAGGAATTATCACTTACTATAGTCTCCAGGCTGAATAATGACTTTTTGAATTATTTCATGACATTATGCCTTTTATGATAATATATGTGTGATATATATATATATGTATATATATATATATATAGTTTTGCCAATTAAAATAAAATAATACTGAGTTAAAACTTTTTAAGGATGATAAAATGATAGAAGCTAAGTTAGGACCAGATCAGTGAAGACCTAAGAGGTCAACTAAGGATTTCAGGTCTTTTGCAAAAACACCTCAGCCAGAATTGTATGAAAGGAAATGCTGTGTAGGAGAGGTTAGAAGAAAGAGATAGCAGATGATGAGGCCCCAAAGAGAAGGAGAAAATTCCTGCTGAAGAGGCTGGAGAAGGAAGATGAGGCAGAAGACACACAGCAGGCCAGAATCCTATTTACTGGAGATGCTACATCGAGATAGGTCTTCATAGCTGCAGACTGGGAGAGCTGATAAAATCAGGGACAGTAGGAGGGACTGTGTGATGAGCTGGGTTCTGGACACCAGGATGACCATCTGGTTCCACAGAATCATGTTGAGTTCACCTTCAAATCCTCGGTCTCTAACACAGTGTAAAAGACAATAAAATTGCAATGATATTGACAAAAGCCAGTTGTTTCCAATGACAATGCCTAGTAGGGAGTAGGAAAATCAAGTATCACTTTCTTTCTCCCTAGAGTGTCTGGCACATTTCTACCAAAGCATGTGTTAAACACTTATCTAAAGTTATTTCTTAACCATAAAATATTTAAATGTACAAAAGGTGAGTGATACTTTTAATGTCTTTAATGAAGTAGAATTATATCACTCCCTGCTCTCTTACCTTTGTCCAGCACCTCCTAACTACCCTCCCTCAAACCCCCCTCATACTCTCCCACTCTCAAGTTGATATTTTTTATTATATTTGTTACTTAAATATATGTGTATGTGTATGAACAAATATATCTAGATATCCAGATATATATACAGAACCTGCTGAGTCTGTTTTTGCTGTTTGTATATATATATATGATATATATATATATATATATGATTTCAAGGCTGAATCTTATTTTTAATATATTTTTCTTTTAGTTTCTAGTGATACATTTCTACTTTCTTTTTTCAACCAGTGCTAAACATCATACAGGTTGAATATTTATCATCTGAAGCATTTGGGACTTGAACTTGTTGCATATTTATTTCAGGTTACTTTTAACCTTTGGAATATTTGCTATGATAAGAGATATATATATATGTATATATATATGCATATATATATATACATATATATGACAATCTGAATTGTGATGAGACTCGAGTCTAAACACACATTTTACTGTCTTGTGTGCCTCTCACGCACACATCCTGTATGTCATTTTGTGTGGTATTTTAGTGGGACTGTATTTTGAGTTTTACTCATCCCATGCAGAACTTTTCACTTGTAGAAATATGTTGGTGCTCAAAAGTTATATATTTTAGAGCATTTCATAGTTTGGCTTTTTCATCAGGAATGGTCAACCTGTACTTGAAATATATGCTCTTATGCTGAGAGGAAAACTATGCAGAAGGTTTTGAGCCCAAATTAGTTTCTGCCAATAAACAATACTAAACTTTTAAGCCATTTGCTCATGTTTTAAAGTAAATTGTTTAAAAGGTTTTGTCTCTGTTATTTTTGTCACACATTGAATATAGAATTTCACTATGCAGTAATTCACATTTTTCGGTGTGGAGCTAACCACTTGTAAACATTCATAGCCTGTTTTCTCCTCTGGTGATTTTCCCTCCATATTTTGTTTTTTTTTCTGACTTTTAGACAAGATTATGACTCAAGTTTAACAACTTTTTATGCCAGTTTCACTGCCAGAAATAATGTTAAAGAGACGTTTGGATTCAACACTTACTATTTACCTCAGGTCGATATTTCCAAAGTAGCCCCCACCAAATCCTGCCCTATTTACCTAAAATTCAAAAGTTGATGACTAAGAAATGTCTTAAAGTTCAAGCAGGCTGTTGATTAGTGATTACTTATAGGACATCTTGTTGTCATTAACTCAATATTTTCTGACATTCAACCTTTAATAAACAAAACACCATTTAGATTCAGACCATGATACAGGCACCTGATACCTCAAAAGCCTCGATAAGTGCAGGCAAAGTAGAATGGCCAAATGATAAAAATCAAATTCCACACCATCACTGAAGGAGCCCAAGAACACTGGGTAGCCATGAACCGATGACAGATGAGTATCCAGATCTCAATGTTCTGGAAATACCCAGGCATTGGAGAGATGTTGTAAATGTCACATTCTTCATACCTGAAACGTGACAACGTGGGCACTATGGCCACAGAAGGTGTGGTCCCTTTTCTTAACACTATCCTCTTTGGGACTGAATAAAAATAAAATTCTTGTATTTACTGTTGTGGTGTACCTTTTCTTGTTGTTGTTCTGACCCTCAATTATTGTGGATCACAGTTCCCAGTAGTTGTCTGCCTGAATACCAGGGCTCCGCTAAACTGTGGTACACGTTTAGGTCTGGACTTCTTTGGTTGGCAGTTTGCTTTTTCCTGTGTTTCTTCTGCTTTCTCTAGATGAATCATCTGCTATTTATTTGTGCAAATGTCTTTATTTGATAAGAGAGTGATAAAATTAGAAAGAGCTCCACTTTGGGGAAATTTGTCCACAGAAACTATAGCCATAGAGTTATGCAAATATAAGAACTTTTTGAATGAATGAACAATAGATGATCCCTTCCTTTACCCACATCAACTATTCCTGCTTCACTGTCTGCATTGCTAAGAACTCAAAGGAAAAATACAGTTGTTTCTCTCTCTCTCTCTCTCTCTCTCTCTCTCTCTCTCTCTCTCTCTCTCTCTCTCGTGTGTGTGTGTGTGTGTGTGTGTGTGTATGAGTGGGTACGAGCGCTTGTGTGTGCATATGTGGAGGCCAGAGGACAACTTCAGGTGTCATCCTCAGTAACGCCATCACCGCTTGTGGGACAGGGTCTCTTATCTGACTGGAGCTCACTAATTAGGCCTGATTGGCTCCTGACCAGTGAGCCCCAGGGATCCGCCTGTCTTTGCCTCCTCAGCACTGAGGGTACACAAACGTGTGCTCCCATGCCTGGGTGCTGGGAATCAAACTTAGGTCTTAGTGCTTGTAAGACAAATGCTTGACTGATTGATCTGTCCTCCCAGCTCCCTGCCATGATCCATTTTAAACTGGTCCCAGTGACCCTGCTAATAATTTAGTACTACCTGAAGCATGAAAAATATATATGATGGGGTTCTAGAACATATCCTTAGCTGTTGAAATCTTTGGATAACCCCAAATTCTGCATCAGAATCTCTGAATTGGTTCTGGTGTGTGTGTGTGTGTGTGTGTGTGTGTGTGTGTGTGTGTGTGTGTGTCCGTCCATAAGGGAAGATCAAGATTGAGCTCTCCACCAAGTATGATATTCCCTTTAAGAGTGAACATCAAGCTTGTCTTGAAAGCCAGGGCAATCTATGAAATTGATGCAAGGTGTGCTTAGTATGTTTTTTCCATCAACCCATTCTTTCTTCTTTCATTTTTCTTCACTCATTCATGCATGCTCCAGGATCTCTAGTGTTAAGTGACAAGGCCAGAAGATATGATAATTCTTTTCTTTCTTTCTTTCTTTTTTTTTTGAGACAGGGTTTCTCTGTGTAGCTTTGAAGTGTGTCTTGGAACTTGCTTTGTAGACCAGGCTGGTCTCAAACTCACAGAGATCCGCCTGCCTCTGCCTCCTGAGTGCTGGGATTAAAGGCATGCACCACCACCGCCTGGCAGTAATTCTTATCTTTACCTAGACAGGGCATCCAAAAAGGAATATTGATGCAATGTGATTGCTGCTGTAATAGGACAAATATGAGAAAAAATGATAAAGAGAACAGAAATCATCCTTGATAGAGTAGGACTATGGAAAGGTGTTACAATGAATGTTGCTTCTTAGTTCCATGTCTACCCATTCTAGGTCTTCATTGGGCTCAATAAGAAAAATAAAGACTATATTTTCATAAAGTTAATTTTAACTTCAGTTCAAAGAAGTGTCATCATTAAAACTCTGCCCTTTCTATATCTATGCTATTAAAATTTCTCTTTCACAAACTAATGTGAGAATGTAGAATGGTAAATATAAATTTTCTTGCTTTTTAAATAAAAAGTTATTTTTAACAAAATGTCCTAGTCTGTGAAATCGGGAAGTTTAAGTAACATGGAGATACTGTTTGAGGTAGCCTATGTTCATGTTCACCTACTTCCACAGTCCTGACAACTATGATAAAATTGTATATCCAGGCAACTTATTTTCTTAAAAAGAAAAACAACCTGAAAATATGCTTGAGTCGAAGGATGTCCAGAGTTTCACCCAGACGTTATAACAAGGAACAAAACCAGCATCTAGTAGGCATTTTGGCCAGCATTCCTTCTATCCTCTCTGTGAACGCATGGTCAATATGACAGAGAATATCGTACAGAACGCACCAACAGCTGCCCCAGCATCCTTGAGCGTTTGTGCGTGTTGGAACGGTCAGTCCTGCATGATTAATAAGTGGTTTGCTCACGGTTATAATTTTTCTGTCAAGAGCATCCACCGTCTGCATTTTTTTAAAGATGCGACATTGTCATCAGATATTCCACCACTTTGCCTAAGAGATCTCTTGGAATTTATTCGTCCTAATGATGTACTTCTTTGCCAGTGATTTCTCCTCCTCACTCCAGCAAGCTATACACATTTAACTATTTTTATACAAACACACATACTTTGTCTGTATAAATTCTAGTCTCCCTTCTTCCTGATTCCTACCTTTATCTTTCTTTCAAGCAGAAAACAGTCACACGCAGTTGGCATTAAGTTTTATTTTTTCTATTATTTATATAAAAAAAAACCTCACAACTTAGCTGGGAAGTTTTGTGATCATTAAGTAGATTTAAGTAGAACCAGCCATTTTCATAGTGTACAATGATTTACCTAAAATGCAGAATTCCAAAATATAATAGAGAATAGAGTTTTAAAGATAGGTTTATAGTTTAAGTTACAAGAAAAAACATTTTATTCAGTTGTGATACTTAGGGACATTTTGCAGGTCAAATAATCACTTCCATCATTGTGAGGATGAAGAAACAGATTCCCAGCATGCATATGGTATTTTAAAGATTACTACCTAGGTCTAAACTAGATTACTCTAGCATATAAATTGTTTAAGTATTTACTTATTTATTTATTTATTTATTTATTTATTTATTTTTGGTTTTTTGAGACAGGGTTTCTCCATGTAGTTTTGGTGCCTGTCCTAGATCTTGTTCTGTAGACCACGCTGGCCTCAAACTCACAGAGATCTGCCTGGCTCTGCATCATGAGTGCTGGGATTAAAGTCGTGTGCCACCGCTGCCCAGCTTAAGTATTTATATATTTAAATTGTTGTTAATGTTTTTCAAAATAATTCTTTTTCAGAAAAATCTCTCTCTCGCACAAGTATTTAAGTAAAACAATTTTGCTGAGTGGACGTGTCTGTGGAAAGAGAAAGTAGGTGTGTTTCTTTTACCTGCTTCAGCCACATGGCTAGTGCAAAAGACAGATTCTGTGTGCTGGTTCATAAAGAAAGCCTGTGCAAATTCAAGCCAGACAAAAATCCCAGCACAGAGGGAGAAGGTGTACATGAAGTTCCACCGCCAGCCAAAGAACTATTGGCAATTGATTGTTGCTGGGAGATGGAGAATTTGTTATCTTTAAGGATGTGGCTCGTGGTGGCTTGACCACACTCCACTCAATGCCCCACCCCCCCACACTCAAGATATGAACAACACAAATTGGACTCAATTTAAAAACAAAAGAGGACATAAAGTTGGGTAGCTAGGGAAGGGGTAGGTATATCTAGGATGGATTGGAAGAGGGGTGGATGGAGTGAATATGATCAAAATGTATTGTGTAAAATTCTCAGAGTTTATCAAAATAAGAGAGAAAAAAAGGATTGTGGCTTGAGATAAAGAATGTGGGCGGCATTCTTAAATGATGTGACTGGTCAGCAAGATCTGCAAGTTACATAGTTGTTCAATATTCACACTTACATTGTTTAAATCTGCTTCATAAATAGAATTTTTAGTGCTTATAATGAGCTCTTGGTATATGTAACTATTGCACTTTGAATTGTTGGTTTTATTGTTGTCGTTTGGGGGTTTAGTAATGGCAGGGACAAGTTAAACCCTTGCTCCTCTTCAGTGAGTTTGGAGGACTGAGCAGTAGTGCCTAGTATGTGGCCTAGTCACCAAGGCCACTTGTCCGATATAGATTGAGAAGACTTCCTCAGTAGGGTGTGGTCAATGGTGTTAGCCTCAGTTGCCTTCTTCTCCCATGGAGATTGATTGAGCAGAAAGAACCCTCACACTTGGCAAACAGTGCTGAGAAAAGGAAGAATATTTGGGCTTCTGCAGGGCAGTTACAGGAGAGCGTGGGAAGCAACTGCCTGGTTGAAGCGGCCCCATACTCCATGACAAGGGTGAGGGGACTCAGACTTGGATTTCTAGGTTTCCAACTGAATCTAGAAAATGAAAGAGAAGTAAGAAATCCAGTTGGCTCAGTGTTCAGGTAAGATTTACAATACAACTGTAGTGTCCTCGGTATCAAAACTAAGGGATAGAGGTTAGGATGTGGAGCAAGGAGCTGCTGTCCCTAATTCAAGAAACTGATTATTGTAATACAGGATGTTTGCTAAGCATTTCCAACATGCTCCTGATCTAAAAGGCAAACCGCCTGTGACCTGGGACTCTGTCTTCTGGTCATTGGTATCACCTGAAATGTGGGAGCAGTAGGAATTAGTTTGCTAGAGCTGATGGAAAATTGCACAGACTGCATGTCTTATATTCCTTTAGGTTTGGAGGCTGGAATTCCAAGGATTAAGGTTCTGGCAGAGTTGATTTGAGTGTGGTCTCCCTTCTTGTCTCAAAGACCTCAAACTTCTTGTTGCATCGTCAACTGGCCTTTGGAAAGAAAAAGATCTGAGGCATTTCTTCCTCATTTTATAAAGACGTCCATTTTATCAGGTTGGAGTCCTGTGCTATGATCTCCTTTAACCTTAATTACTTCTTTAAAGACACTGTCTGTAAATATAGTCATATTGAGGGGGTGAGGACTCAATAAAGATGAACTGACAGAGGAGGGCACAGGACAGTCATTAGTAAGCCAGTTAGTTTGTTGAATAATTAGCTAAATAAAATAACTGATCCTTTTTGACAATGAATTTTCGTGGTCTAAAGTTTCTGCATATATGTTCTGAGGATATCATTCTCTCCAGATATCCTTTGATAATGAGATTTATATGGTTTAAATAGATTTGGAGAACTCTGCACACTGGAGAGTCAGATTGTATATTAGCATATCAAAACTTCTGAGATGTATTCAGAGAAGAAAGCTGTTTAACTGTGTTTAAACCAGCTTCTTCCTATATATTGAATGCAAAATAGGTCCAAATGGCCCCTCCCTTTAAAGAAATAGAAATCCACAGTTGTCTATTTTCCCCTTTAGACAGTGTATCCAAACCCACGTTGAAAGCTGAATCAGAGAAGGTGAGGATTAACTGGCTTTTATTCTTCCCACTTAGTGTCTCGACTTAGCTCTAGATCACCAGAAAATAGCAGTCTATGCATAGACATTACCATATATACAAATAAGTAGGTTTTTTTGTTTATAAACAAAACTTAATATCATGGTAATAACAATAAAAATTAAAACCCCGTCTATTAAAGGAGAAGATTTATCTTGTAGATATGGAAATAGCGTAGAAGGGAGAAGCCCTTCTGGTGTATACAAGGGTAGGTCCCGACAAGGAATTGAAGATGGGGAAAAAGGGAGAATAGAGAATTCCTGAGAAAGACTAGCGCTAGTGTGAAGAAACGACCTCATCTCTACTATGTTTAGGGATGCATTGGATACATTTAAAGCTCATCCTGAATGGGTTTGAGCATCAAGGCAAGTGATCTTCTGTTCTATCCGTATTGACATGAATGATGGGATTCCATTCACTTCCAAGTTGATACAAACCATGGGAGTTCGTTATTTTATGTTTAAATAATACCCTGTTATGGATACATATTTTTTTATCCATTTATTCATTGGTGGACATGTAAGAATCAGATAACAATCTTGTTCAATTTCTTTTCTTTTCTTTCTTTCTTTTTTTTTTTTTTGGTTTTTCAAGACAGGGTTTCTCTGTGTAGCTTTG
The DNA here is from genome assembly GCA_902168405.1 of Peromyscus aztecus. Taxonomy (NCBI): domain Eukaryota; kingdom Metazoa; phylum Chordata; class Mammalia; order Rodentia; family Cricetidae; genus Peromyscus; species Peromyscus aztecus. The sequence goes on along the minus strand of CABHPQ010163819.1, from coordinate 61,101 downwards.
TGCCTTTCCTGGAACTCAGTCTATAGACCAAGTTGGCCTTGAACTCACAGAGATCTGCCTGCCTCTGCTTCCCGGGTGCTGGGATTAAAGGCGTGCGCCACCACCGCCCGCTTGTTCAATTTCTAAATTGAGATACATATAATTTTTTACAGTATGTAGACAGCATGTCTGGGCTGTCATCACCAAGGCCCAGAGAAGAAGGAAATGATTGTGTAGGTGACTGTAAGTCAACTTGAAGGTCCTTCAGGTTAAAGGATGAGATGGTCCCCCGCTCCCCAACTGCCTAAAAGAAAAGTACCTGGGGAGTGAATTTTTTGAAACACAGAATCAGCTCTCCTTTGTGGCATGCCCAGGGGAGAAAACCTGGGTTTACAATCAGACCCTGGCCTCTGAGAGAACCCACAGCTGTGTTAGTAGCCAGAACAGAGCCCACTACCCAGTCTAGCTAAGCCCTTGTCTATCAAAAGTGTGGACAACATGGTCTGTAAGTTCACGCTCACTAATTGTGTTCTGTGACTGTCCTTTAGGTCAAGTTTGTCTAGTAGAAATATAACACAGATTGGCCACATTCCCCGGTTTAACTTTCAAGTCACCACATTACAAAGTAGAAACAGATAAAATTGATGACAACAATTTCATCTACCATAATCAATTAAAAATTTTAACATAATATATAATCCACTAAAATGTGAATGATGTGTTTTGCATTTTGTCTTTAGTGTTAGGTCTTTGGAAGTTGTTTCCCAGAGCACATCACAGTTCAGATTAGCCATGTTCCAAGACATAGTTTAGGTGTTCGGCGGCCACTTGTGGTTAGCGGTTGGCATAGTTGCCACTTAGCTTTAGACCTGGGGAACTGGACAGTCCCCTCTGTCATGATATGGTGCCCTGCAGGGACCTTCTTCATCTTTTCCATGTTGATTACCTTGGAATATTTTTCTAGATGTTTAGGTTTTCATTGTCTTCACACAGGCTTTTTTTCTAGATGATTCTCTATGATATATTTCGTACTTGTTTGCTAATCATTACAGAAACTTGTCAGTTTGTAAACTTGTCAGTTATTTCAAACTGTCCAAGCTGGATTTGTAACTCATCCCTGCTGAGGGCAATAAGCTAAGAAAAAGCATTTGTATCTGAATTTACCACCTAACTCATGGCCATGTACAAATAGAAGGAACATATATAAATCTTTGTACTCTCTATTGAAATCGTTCTATTATCCCAGGTGACTGGGGTGAAGTTTGCAAAAGCGAAGCATTCGACTTCTATACACACCCCGTGCCTTAGGAGTGTTGCACATTTCACAGTGCTTCTAGTTGTGTTTGGGGTTAGATGCCTAGTGCTGTAGATTTGAAGTTGTAATTATGTACATGGGGACCAGGACTTCTGAGTTGCTATGCTCAAACTTCCTTCAAGGTGGAATCATTTCTTATTAAAACTATACATTTTCTATATCCTCAAATATTCAGACTTGGGAATGATGATGATCTTGCCTTGGAAGAAAAAAATAACCATGTAATTACAAAGATCGAACATTTCTTGAGAAGCTTTTGCTATTTTTTTTTCCACACATGTATTGCTTAGAATAGAGAAATGTCTTCAACGTGTTTTGGGTGCAATGATTCTAAGTCCTTAAAAACAATCCCTACGAGGGAGAAAAAATGAATATCAGGTTTCTAAGCTAATAGAATCCATGCTGCTTTCACGATATATGCTCAATGTATTGTTTAATATGTTCTGAGCATCACATTGCAGAGAGAAAGTGTGTTCAACTGACCCAAATTCTCTGGGTTTGGCGACATGAAAGTAAATCAAGCTGAAAATATCATCAGAGGAGTGTGTCTGTATATGAAGGAGAACATTTTCTAACAGTGTGTGCCATGCATTTCAGAGCAGACATGGTAAATCATAGCTGAGGACCACCACTGTGTTTGAGGGGCAAGAAACCAGACTTTATTTGCTGGATAATAAATGATCACAGCTCTGGAAAGAACTCAGCTGCTTCAAGTTGGCCAAAGACAAACTATCTGTGAGTCCAGCCCCCTCAATCCACCTGTACACACCCCGTGTTCAGCCTCAGGTGTGAAGCAGAACTACTTTTTGTCTTTGAGGCTGAAAGACCCTTTAGTTTAAATTATGAAGTTTCTCTGGTTTTCTTTTTAAAAGTAAAAATAAATGCTATAGTGGTTACTAGTGTAGAAAGTTGTTAAAATACACAAGTTCTGCCCCATTTCCAGTGAAATGCTGTGACAAGAATGCTTGTTTATTGTGACGGCGCCCAGCTGAACTTTGCAGATAGATGTAGCTGGATTCTCTTTATCCTGCCTTTGTGCGTCTCGTTATCACTTACAGGCTGTCTCTAGAGTCTGCAGTTAAAACTGTAGAGCCGAAAGTACTAAGTGACTTTTAGAACTTTTGCCATCACATTGGCGTGGACGAGGAGGGCTGCAGCGCGTGGACTAAACTAAGGTCTCAGAGCTTTAGGAAAGTTATTGCTAAAGAGGAACGGTTTCCAAAGTCAGATGCAGAAAAATGGAAACTTGTGCCAAATGAACCCATAGAAAACTATGAAAATCTGGTCTGAGCACAGGTTGGTTTGAATTAATAATTCACTTCCATTATATGTCAATATTGGATTACATGGTCGGGCCATGGCGGGCTGAAGTATAAGCACTGTTACTGTGGCAGGGATGGCCATCTTTCATGGCACTGCTAGGCTGGACAGTTGTTGAGCAAAACTGACTTGTTACTTGGATTTTAACTAATTGGCCAGCTGAGAATTATGATGACGTGTTTGAGATGATGATTTATGGGAGGAAAGGTTCACCTACCCAGTTTGTAGCAGATCTTTTCTCTTAAATGTGATCATACCAGACAGGCAGCTGTATTTATAGAGTTTGTGGAGATGCGTGCTAGTTTCATTGCAAGATTTAAATACACAAAGAGAGAAACGTTAGCAGGATTAGCCATTGCTCCTTTCTACCTGTAGAATTGCATATTGCTGGTAAATGTTAAGACATAAAGATAATAGCTTGGGTCAGGGGAAACAGTTGTTTGTTTTAACTTTTGGTCATTCCAGGACCTTCACTTGGTAAAGCAATACTACAGTGCTTGCCTCAGTAGCACATGGGCTGAAATTGGAGTGTCTCAGAGATCAGCAGAATGCAAGGATCACGTGCAAATCTGCGAACCATTCCATGTTTTGTTTCTCTCTGCAGATAAAAATGAAAAATGTTCTCGACCCAAATAAGAAAGCAATGCGAGCGATATGGAGAGACAAGTAGGGTTTAGCACGTTCTTAGCAACCGGGGCTGCTACGAACGGGACTTTAGGACTGGAAATTAGAATGGTTTCCCACAACAGTCAACTGGTGGGAGAATCAGCTACAGACAGGGAGCCAAGTTCAGGGCACCCAGCCTTGGGGCTGTGTTTTGGTTTGTCCTCTGAAGAACGGCTCACTGCATGGCACGAAAGGACAAGAGCTTGTGTAGTCTTGGAGGGAAGCGAAAAACAAAGAAGTTATCTTTGCTGAAGATGCCATGGGTGACGCCCATGGGCTTAGAGACATTTTGTAAGTGTCCTTTCAACATATTAAGTAGGGACGTCATGGTATTTGGCCATGTCTGTGTCCTCAGTCTGTCTGCCTGAGGATGTAAGAATGCCTCGTTACCAGACGCAACGTTTCCTCGGGGCAGTTTGCTTTTCTCTCCCGTGCAGTCTATGTAAGTCTTAGGAATTTCTCAAGGCCCAGCCTCCTGCCTTACGGAGTCTTCTGTGGCACTCTCCAATCCAACTCATTCCAGCCTAAAAGCACTGTCGTCTAGACTCCCACAGTAATCCCTCTAAGTCGGCTGTGACAATCGTTTTGTCTTACTGTTTGCCACATGTGTGCCCTTCCTGGCTCTGGCTTGTCCTCACCCTACAGCCCCTGGGTCGGGGCCCACATGTGGATGTGTTTTAGGATACCACCCTGGCAACTGGCTCATCGCTTACTTCTGGCCACTCCTCCGCAAGGAAGGTTACCCGAGCAACGACAGAGGTGGACGAGGGGCCGAGGCTCTGTGATGCGTCTGCAATAGGACCGTGCTTGCTACTTTTAAGTTGGAATTGCCTTCATCCTTCGAAGGAAGCCCTTCCTTCCCACTTGAGTCAGGATCAGCTTTTTTTCCTTTCTTTCTGCTGTATTTATTTTCTTACAGATGTAGTGGTGATAATTTCATATTTGATATGAAGTCTTTTCATAATAATTGTTCACTTGATTCATCATCCTAGTTACAAGGGAAGATGGAACTAGGTTTCTTAGCCCACTTTTTGAGTGCTAGACATGTGTTCACTGGAAGGCACGAATAGGAAATGTAAATCTCATGTCTTGTTTGCAGTTCTCAAGAAGTCATTCTGACTAGACTTTGTAGTACTCTTTAGTCTGGTACTGTGCAAGCTGCTCAGAGTCAAGGGGTTCCATGTAAATGAGTGGGTTGACTGGCACTCACCTTAACCAGGAAGTAATAGGTCCTTAAATTTTGAGGTGGAGAAGGGAACTAAAGAGCAGAAACAGCCCTCTGATATCATGGTGTTTAGAATGCTGTTCTGAAATAAGTGCTGAAAGAAATGTTTAAATATTTTAAATATGATATTAAATAAACCTAATGATGTAAGCTATGTTTGTTACTAAAGCTTTGCCTCCTGGGTGTATAGGATAACTCTTACAAGCATGGTGGTGTGAGGTCTCAGGCTAATACAGTGGGTTGGACTATAATTAAAGACAACGAGGAAAAGCTTATCCCCAAGAAAGAATGTGCCTCCATAACTGTCTCATGTATGAGCTCAAAGTTAAGCTAGCTGTCTGAAACAATGTAAGTGCTGGTTGAACTAAAAAAAATCTAGAAGCTATAGTGGAACGTTTCCCGTTTAGTAATCAAAGTCAATATTCGGTTATGGAAACTTGACTCCTAAATTACCACAATGCAAGTCTCAGTACAACTTGACCCTCCTGTGTCTCCATAAAATAATTACTACCCATCCCAAGAATACCAATAAATATAAGTCTGGATTAGAACTAGGAAAACTTTTAGGGACCGTGGACTAACATCTGTATCCATATATTAAAGCCCTTTCTTTAGGAAACCAAAGATGTTCACAGTTAAAGGGGACATAGAGTGAGTTGATTTGATGAGGTGCACTGATTTACCTCTCAGGGACATTTGCCCGAATCATGGCTTTACTCACGTTAGGTTAGAGCTCATTCACCACCTTTTGAGAAGAGAGCTTCCCCATAGAGTCGTCCCTTCCCCAGTCCCAAAGGATGAGGGTCAAGTGGGGATGGGCCTCAGATTTAAATTTTCCTTCCTATTGGACATGTCATGAAGGAAAAGTGACTATACCTCTGCATGTAATATTTGGTCATTCTAAAACTCCAAGTTCAGTCCTAAGTAGTATTTTAAGTAGTGCTTGACTTATGACCGAATACAGACAAAACTTAAAATGTTATTTAATTTCCTAATTTTTTTTTGCTTGATTGAAAAGAGATTAGTGTTTGGCAAAGCATATCAAGGAAAAAGAAGTTGCACGATCCTTATGTTTATTGTGATATTTTCTCCACAGCTGGTCATATTCCTCTCCAATACTTCCACCCTTCCAAGTTTTCTTCCTGTCCTTGCAGAAAATTAAAATCACAACATTTTGTTGCATATCTAGAACGAATCACTCCAGATACTTTTTATTTGCCCCACTTTCAAATATGTGTGATAAAAAGCCTCGATTAAAATAATTAAAACATTTTCCACAGCGAGCCTCCGGGGCAAAAGCAAATAACTGTAGTACCTGCATCTCCCACTAGGTGCCAGCACGGCTCTGCTTCCTGCCTTGTACTCTTCAGTTCAGTTTTTACTCCTCCAAGCTTCCATAGTAACTCGTACCTGTATATATAGTGTATTTTTGTTCGTTTACTTTGTTCCTGGAATTTTCACTGTATTTAACCAAAAATTATTCCCAGGGGATTTTTTATTGCTGAAAATTTCACCTAAAAGCATAAAAACAGGCGCTATCTCATTGAATTCCTGGCATTGTAGAATGAATTAGTCACAAAAAGCAAATTTCCTGTCTCACTCAACTTTTGTAAATTTAGTATTGATCCGAAAAGGATGAGTCACGCTTAAAAATAATTGAAAATTAAATACCTGGGTGATATAAATAAATCGAAAGTGATGCTAAAATAGCTTCAAAGCATCAAATGCAAGATTTTCTTAGTTTTGTTATTGTAGGGTTATTCCTGAGGATGATAGCGTCATTTCTCTCTTGGCGTGTGCATACAGCGTGAGGTGCCTTTGTCTTGTTCTAGCTAACTATACTTCAAACTTAACTTGGGAGAGATTCTCAACATTTTGCACTTCTCATGCAAACTTTCACTTGTTGTAGTAGGTAGGTAGGAAGCAACCTCTAAAAATATGCATTTTTAAACACTTATTGCACACTTTTCTCAAAGGTTTCCTTATTTTCATGAGTTTCTTGAAATAATGGGAATTTTTCACTGTTAGCAGTTGACATTTTAACTATTATTGAAGAATAGAATGAAATTATTCTATGAACAAAAGCATAATTCTATTTAATTTATGTATTCTAAAGAACATAGGAAAACACAGTATAAAAATCTCATGCACTAACTAAATACATACAAAGACATTCTTGCTAGAAAAAAAACCAATCAAAGTACTAATCAATAAAATAAAATCATTTATCTAAATGCTAGAACTTACTGTTGAAGATTTATATCAAAATTTCATGAATTGTATTTTGAATTTCTTTGATGAAGTTACTTGGATATTTTTAAAAGCCAGTGCTGTTATGGCAGTATTTCTGTTTTTAATGTCTAATACACAGCCGATATTTTCTCAGCACAATTTTGTGCAATTTGAAAATAAGGAAAGCCATCAAATGTGGACTCTTAAGGTGTGTATTTAAACTAATGCAAGGAATAGACTTCTAAAATTGAGAGACAATGTCTTTCCTCTGCTTTATGGGATATTATGGGATAGTTGGCAGCGGTTCTCCCCGGTTGTGCGCACTGCAGGCAAGACCCTGGTGTGTCCCCCACTGGCTTGACGTTACTTCGCATCAGTATTCTAGGTAAAGTTTAGATTATTAGTGCTCCAAGGATCTTTCCAGGCCTCTGTGCCAACATCCACGCTGCGGCTGCATCATTCTGTTACTTCGAATTTATTTGTTTCTTTGATTCTGCAGGAGTATCTGTGTGCTTACAAAGGAGAAGGAATGGGATGAGGTGCTGTTTAATCTGAAACAGAGGTCCTTAAACTCCGTCTCAGAAGCAAGATCAAATGACCTATCCAGTCATTCTATATCTGCAATTCCTTTACAGCACTTTCCTTGAGTTTCTCAGATCAGCCCAAATCCTGGTTGGAATACTGTACTCTGTACTTTGTCCCTTTCCAGTATCAGACCATCATGATATGGTCAGGGCTCTATCCAACTTCAAAGATGGTCATCTGTAAGTCTGAAATTCTTTGTTGTTGTGTTCAATAAAAAGATTTCAGTGTTGAATTCAACCCAGACCACAGAGTGATTAAATTCATTGGTTTTGATATGTTGCATGGTAAGATATTGTGTAATCAACTTGCTTGTAACTTTGCAACTTATTTTCTTAAAAGAAAACTACCCAGGCTATTAACTCTATAGGGCAATTTTAAAGTGCAGGGAACATCACTGTTTTCTGTTTGATTCTGGCATCTGTAAAGGGACACTAGTCATCCCTTTAAAATCAAAACATTGTCCTTTTCACCATTGGCCCCTATTTTTAGGAGGTTTGGTTTATAACTCTACCATTGTTTTAAAAAAGAATCTGAACCTACACTCCAAATTAGTAATGTTTTTAATCCCAGAGAATATGTCACTAAGACCTTGTAGTTTCGTTCTTTTTAATTTAGAAGTAAACAATGAAAAATAAGTCAGTTGTTTCAAATACATTTTGGTCCCCTTTTCAACTCTAAACCAGTTTAGACATGTGGAAAATTACGATTTAATGTATTAATTCAAAGCTGCTTCCAATAACAGTTTTCAAACTTGACCATATGCTGGTGTATTTATGAAACCACCACAGTAAGCGCTTTGGAGGGCGCATTTGAAAATTGCACGTTAGATTCCCGTTCTGTAGACTACGTGAGAAATTGCATTTACACATAGCTCTGGTGATTTTTTTAAAGTTGACTTTGGTTACACTGTGTGCACAATGAATAGAGAAGAAGGTCTGGTTAGAAAGTGTGGTATGAGAGAGTTCTGAATGTGAAAAAGATATATGAAATAGCTATACACTAGTTGTCCATATTTCTTAGAGTTCTCAAGGACTGAAATTGTGCATAGTTTCTGATCATTCATTAAGTGTTTTTAAATGGAGCTGACTTTTTAAAGTTTTCATGTGCCCTCCAAATCCATTTCATTTTCTTTTTATGAGCTTAATAAAATGTACGTTGCATTCTATGTTTAATATATGTGACATAATTTCTCACCCCCAAACAAACCATTATTAGTCTTTTGGGTATTTTTTTTTAAAGGAGGCTTCATCATATAGGACAGCAAGGGGCATGCTGTAGAAAAGGTGAGAGAGGGAATGAGGTTGGGTTCTGGGAGACTGATAAAGGTAGAGGTAACCTGAAGACGGCATGTCAGGAAGATTTAGGTGGATAACAAGGTGACTATGGGTAAGAGAAAGAGGAACATAAATCACGTTTCCCTGACAGAGCCGTTTCAGAATAATGCCGCCTGAGCAAGTGAGGCCCGTGAACATATCCAGTCACACTGTATGTAGTCAAACCCCTCACACAAGGAAGTATGCATGATGGAGCACCCTGTTTACGTTTTGCCCCTCTCCTTCCAAGCTTTTTGATTAGGAACAAAATAAGCTGCCATCTCCTCACCTCTTAAAAACAGGCAAACATGACTTTCTTGTGTTTTTCTGTGAATGAGCCTGACCACAGATTTAGGTTTACTTAAAAATGTTACAAATTAGAAGAGAAACACAGAATTTGTAAGAAAAACCTCACTTTTAAGCGAAGCTGTTACGTGAAATTGCAGAGCCGTGTTTGAGAGATTCTTATTGATTACAAACGTTCATAAATCAAATAATGCACTATATTAATGTACATAAAACAGTTCAGTTTACACAAAGCCTTTCAGAAAGGAGATGAGGAAAGTGAACTGGAGCTTGTACAGTGGATTTCATTCCATATCACAAGAGAAGTAGAGGTCCAAAGTCATTTTTTTTTTTTTTTTTAAAAGTATGTTTTATTCATCATGTGTACTGAAATATACACACCTTCAATTGACTGGTTTTTGTCAGATTTTGTTTGGAAGTTTAGGAGATGAACCAAAGTTCTTTGCGGTTGATTCTGTTTGGTGAGTGAGTAAAATAGCCAGATGTGATCTCGGTGAGCAAATGGGACGGTTGGTGCACTGACCCAGCGGATTGTTTGTGACTACGTATTGGAAATACAAAACCAATCAAGCCGGCAGAAGCAAGCCTGTGCGATTCTGCGTGAGGGCTGAGCTGGATGGGATGGAGACATCCGAAGAGGTCACAGCCGAGCCCCGGGCCTCCTGCTCAGCTCGTGTTCCCCAGGGCTCCAGGGCCTCAAGCAAAGCTTTGCACAGCACACAGTCAAGGTGGACCTTCCCTTATGAGGAGCTCTGTCGTCCCACAGCAAGGAAACTGGGCCAAATTAGAGCGCTCCATCAGGAGATTCCTGTGGGATCCTGGTTAGTGCCTGGGGCACAGGCTGCTCTGTTCCCAGCCGAGCTGCTTTGCTGCCATACATGGATCTGCTTAGATTTAAAGTCGGGCGTTGCTGTGGGAAGACTTCTTCAAGGACTAGGAAGGCAAGATGGGATTCAGTTCTCGGTGTCTGTCTGGCTTAACCCGCGCTGTCACCAGGGTCTGTTTGAGAAAATGAGCTAAAACACTGGTAAAGGCGAACCTCTCAAGCCACATTGTCACATTTTCCTGAGGATGGTGTGCTTGTGTGTGTGTGTGTGTGTGTGTGTGTGTGTGTGTGTGTGATAAGCTGAACATATTGAGTCTTCATAAGAAAATACTAGCAACCCTCTCTCAAGGACATGTTTGAAAGAACAGGTTGATTTAGAATGTGAACACATTTAGTTAACCTATGCTTGCATGTTACTTACTTTTCCTCCTTTGTTTTCTGGCTGTTCTCAGGGAATCATTCAGACAATAGAAACGTGAGCAAACAACAAAACCACTTTTTCTCGGGGCCTTGTGCTTTGGAGCATGTATGTGCCTTCTTGCCCCATGGCTCCCACATCCTGGACGCTCTGCCTGGCGTGTTCTCCTGGCTCTCTGTGTGTTCTCTGCTTTTCCCACTGGCAGACACACCAGTCTGTCCACACTGCTCGGGCCCGTCTCTGCCCCACTTCTCTCTTCAATCCTTTTTGTTTAATTTCCTCCACAATCCAAAATTACATGGACATGACTCGCATTATTGACTGCTTTCAAACATCATAATATTCTTTCCCTGTGAGCATCATTGAGGTACTCAGTAGCTTTTAGGTGAGTGGGTGCTTACACTTAGGAGTAGACAACAAGAGAACCACTGTACTTTCCCAAGGAATCTGCCCCAGGCATAAACATATCCTCCTCAGCAAGAGCAGCACTTCTGGGAGCTCTTTCTAGGTCCTGGTGCAGGAGATAGTGAGGAAGGATATAGGTGCAGAATCCCTGACTTACACACAGCAGTTGCTACAGTACAGCTACAGGGTTTTTATGGGACAGGCTTTCAATCAGCCAGCCAAAGAAAACGTAGCAGTGCCTCAAACTGAAGCATATACTTAGCAAACCCCCCTCTCCCCAACCTTAATTTCACTTTGTCTCCAGCTCTGAAATGCTATAGCATCTCTCCTTGTTATAGCATCTTTTTTTTTTTTTGGTTTTTTTCAAGACAGGGTTTCTCTGTGTAGCTTTGCACCTTTCCTGGAGCTCACTTGGTAGCCCAGGCTGGCCTCGAACTCACAGAGATCCGCCTGGCTCTGCCTCCTGAGTGCTAGGATTAAAGGCGTGCGCCACCAACGCCCGGCTGTTATAGCATCTTATACCATTGAAGAAGCTCTGGATGGGCTCATATATCTGCAACCACAGTTCTAGAAATGTGCCCCAAGTAGCATGAATGTACATAGTGGGGTGAAGGGAAGCCTTGGCTCTGGCCCTGTGTAGACATTTACTGAGATGCTTCTCAGTGAAAAATTTAAAGTCTTCTGGGATATGAAATTCATAAATCATGTGATTTTTCTTCTCCGTATTCTTCTAAAAAGGGAAAGCAGAAAACAAAGTTCAGTTAAAGACAAAACCAAAATCCACTGTGCACACCTGCTCTTGGTCTTCTGACCCACTAAAGAACAATGAGAGCAGACCTTACTTCACAGGTCACGTGTGCTTTGAACGGGACTATGGATGAAATCCCAAGAAAGTGCTTCCCAGGGAGCCTTTGGGAGAGTTCCATTTGTTTCAAAGAGGTTCTGGTTTGTGATTCAGTTCTTGATTTACATGGTCAACATCCCCATCACACATCAGTTGCCGAACATGGAAAAGTTGTTAGTGGCTTTGAAAGCTAATGCAGAGTGTTAATGATCCTCTAAAGGGCTTATCTATCTGTCTTGGTCAACAGGGAAACTGAGAAAAGGCAAACAGTACCAACGGTGGTAAGGGTGCTGGAGACAGAGAGAGGACACACAGGGGGTTGGGCGATGATGGTGAAAAGCATTCCAGTCGGTTCAGTTTCCTCACAAGCCCTAATGAGATAATAGCTCATCCAGTCAAGCCCTTTCCTTACCTCCAGGAAGCGCCACACAGGTAAATGAAGAAATTATTTGAAGAGGGATCATGATGGGTGTGGACTGTTTGTGATTCAGCTGGGAAGAAATGCAGATGTGAGTTCCTTCAGCTTGGCTCCGATTGATTGATTTCCCTCGATGGGGCTCGCTCAGCTTCTGTGATTGTTGGCTCTGAGTTTTCGAGAGTGATAGGGTGGATAGATAAAAGTCCTGTACTGAGAGCCAGAGGAAACACAGTCTAACTTAGCCTACAACAGGCATCCCGTCATTTAGAAGCAAACCATTTATTCTTTGACATTCAAACCATCTAAATTTTACTCTTTAAGAGTTTAGGACTACACATAGGGGTCTCTTTGAATAGAGAATACATACACATTTGTGCTTTGAAAAGAAAGCTTTATTTTTTTTATTTTATCAACCTTTGCAATTAAAAATGGTAGAGATGAATGAGGGAAATTCGTAAGCACATAGGATGAAATAGAAGCAGCAACCATTGTGACTGTACTGGAAAGCCACACACCTGGCCTCCAGGGTCTTTTGCTAGATTTGTAAGTGTTGTTTCAACTATGGTCTGATATGTTGAAGGATATTGCACTGAGGTGAAACTTGCTAATCTAATAGGCTGGGTGTTAAAAACAATGGCAATCGTGAGATAATGGGGGTTTATTCCACTAAAAATAGTCATGATGACTGTAGGCATTGGGTGGTTTCTATGTGAAACTCTTTGCTTCTAAAAAAAATATTACATTGAGGTTTCAGTGCTCGGGTAGACAATCACAGCATTCAGAGTCTGATTGTGCATACTGTAGCTAAGAGAACTCTTTTAAGACAGATGTCCTGTCATTAGGCTGGTGGTTGAAGTACAGTCAGACTCCTGAAGTCAAGCTTTGGGTCTGTTGAGTGCTGCCCAAACCTTGCTCCATGTGGCCAGATAAACCATCATAAAAGAGTGGATGATAAGGAAAATCAATTGTTTATTGTTTTTTTATTTTTTATTTTTTTGGTTTTTCGAGACAGGGTTTCTCTGTGTAGCTTTGCGCCTTTCCTGGAGCTCACTTGGTAGCCCAGGCTGGCCTCGAACTCACAGAGATCCGCCTGCCTCTGCCTCCCGCGTGCTGGGATTAAAGGCGTGCGCCACCAACGCCCGGCAAGGAAATTCAATTGTGATTCAAAATTATCTTGTAGGAGATTCTTTGAGGACATTAAGGGGCTTAGGTGGGGCATTCTGGATATTGTGTGGGCTTTAGAAAATCTGTACCAGTCCAGAGCTTTGGAAGTAGCAATAGTAAATATGAAATTCAGGCTAGTTGGAGAGAGCCTGGCAGAGTCTAAACTCTGATCCTTTCCATTTACAGTATGATAACAGTACTACGGAGACTTTCAGTGGTCTGCTTACAGCCCTCATGAGGAGGACAAGGTGCTGTAGGGTATTAGCAGTGTGTTAGCTCTGGGCTTGTTTCCCCTCCCTCCCCTCCTTCAAGACAGTACCTGGAAAATGTAGTAAGTGCTTAATAAATGTTAATGTACCCTGAGTAAAATTTGGGAATAATGGCCGACCCCAGGCACACAAAAGTTAAAAAAAAATTAACCTCTGTACTCTTCGTATCTGCATATATGTTAAGTCGAATTAGAGAGCAAGAGTGGGAATTTTAGCAACTGTATTTTATAAACTCAAAGCAGAACTCTGCCACCTGTTCACTCCATAAGTTCTGAGGAATTGGAAGTTAAGTGGAAATGGCAAAGCAACTGGGATATTAGTTTCAGTCACCCGCTGGTAGCTAATGATTTATAGCTTTAATAAAAGCGAAGAGTTAATGCCCAAGAGATGTCATACTTTTAATTTTTTTTAATCTCCCAAGATAAAAGATACAGATTAGGTGTAAGGAAGAATTTGATGCAAAGCAACTTAAAACCTTGGACCGTGTTGCTTAGAACGTGACGTAACTTAGGAGAACTTGTGGGGTTGCTTGTGAGTCAGATTTTTAGTGACAGAGATTAGCCTTTGCAAAGAGATTCATTTGTCTTTTAAAAATAACACAATGCCCTTGGATTATAACACACAGTAAAGGGCACTTGCTGTGTTTCAGATTCAGTTGTGTTCTTTGGTCAAGCCCTAAAAGATTTCTAATAATATATATATATTATATATATTATTATTATATATATATTATATATATGTATATATAGTATTTGTTGTCCAAATAAACTTAAAGAAAACATTTATTTTGCTCATGGTTCCGGAGGTTTCAGTCCACAGTCCTTGTCTGTATTGGTTCTGGACCTGAGGCAAGGCAGACATCCCATAGGAGGTTCTTCCTTTCATGGTGGCCAGCAAACAGTGAGAGGAAGGGGCCTCATCAAGTTAGGGCTCCCAAAGACGTGTCCCTCGTGATCTGTCTCCTCCCATCAGGCTCCACCGTCTTTAAACAATTTGGGCTTAATTCACTATGGATTATAAAAACATTATTTGGGGACTTAAAAAAATCTAGTTAAAGATCCTAGGAGATGGCCCAATCAGTAATGTACTTCTGTGCCAATTGACAATCCAAATTTCAGTGGTTAAAGAGCACACGCTCTTGCAGAGCACCTTGGTTCTGTTCCCAGCACCCACATGGCAGCTCACGCCAGTTCCAGAGGATCTGATGCCCTTTTATGAACACTGCATGCGCATTGTGGACAGGCAGACTTAACATGCAGGCAAAACACTCATGACACACACAATACATCTTTCAAAAACAGTAAAAAGGAAATAATGAAACTTAAAGTCAGATCTGTGGATCTAAACTTATAATCCCAGCACTAGGGAGGAAGAGACAGGAGGAGGCGGCGAAATCACAGCACTCCAGGTTCAGTGGAAGCTCCTGTCTCAAAACACAAAGTGGAGCTGGCAGTCGAGATCAGTGGGAGAGCACCTGTTTGTCGTGTATAAGGCCCTTGCTTCAGTACCCAGAACCACAAAAGTAAATGATGATGATGATGAAAGATAGGAGAAGGGGTGGGGGAATGGAGAGAATTTGAGGAAGGCAACCAATGTTGACTTCTGACCTCAACACACATGTACTTGTACTTACACTCACAACTGTCCATGCATGTAAACAGATGCACAAGCACATACACATATGTATGCACACACAAAATCTAGTTAAACCTTTACATGTTTTTTTTTTAAACAAATATTTTTCCTTGATTACACTGACTAAAAGCCAGTTGGCAGCCAGGGATCGATCCTTCCTAAAGATCTGCGTCCAACCTCCAGCCATATGGGATCCTTATGGTGCTGAGGTTTCCCCTCGGAGAAAAAGTCTCCTTATGTGTCTCTAGTATTTATTCTCTCTTTGGAGAACTAAAGGAAGAATTATAAAGTAAACAAGAAAATTCCTTTCTGTTTTCTTTCATCTTCTTATCTATAACACAGAAGCAGCAAAAGAATTACCCTCTCGAATCAGAGACAAGTCGAACAAGTGTTTCTGAACACAGATAAATGAAGTCCATCACAACTGACTTCTCAAGAGCAACAGATGGAGGCTTGGCATGTGGCCCATTTGGTATAGCGTTTGTTGTCATGGGTAAAACACTGGAAAACATTTTTTTTAATTGGGGGGGAGATTAACAAATGGTTTTGCTGTTGAAACTGGTATGCATCAGATAAGCTAGAGGTGGGAAGTAGATGTCAGATACCATAAGCCTTAGGGAAGGCAGGATCCCTACCACCTAAGAGATTCCCTCTGAAAAATGTAGCCAGGTGCAGATTCATTTTCAAACTAAGTATGGGGTCAGTTGCACCGGCACTTTGTAAGTTGAGGCAGGAGGATGACTTTGAGACCAATGTGGGCTACATAGTAATAACCTGTCTCAATAAATAGACAGATGATAGATAGATAGATAGATAGATAGATAGATAGATAGATAGATAGATAGAAAGAAAGGAAGGAAGGAAGGAAGGAAGGAAGGAAGGAAGGAAGGAAGGAAGAAAGAAAGAAAGAAAGAAAGAAAGAAAGAAAGAAAGAAAGAAAGAAAGAAAGAAAGAAAAGTAGATAGATAGTAGATAGCTAAGACTGGCCAACCCAGGTAGGGGTCATGCTGCCTTTCCCCTTACACTTAATTCAGCCTTACAGACAGAAACGCAACATCTTATAAATTGCATCTTGGGTGAGGAGCCATCTTTCAGTACTGCATTTCCACTTCCAGTGTTTCTAATTAAATCTGATTAGGGCGTGGCCTTGTTTTAATTATTCAGCTTACCTTCTTTCCTCTTGGGATTTGAATTTCCATTAGAATAATTCCAGCAGACTTTAGACTTAATGTGATTTTATGTGGTACTACCAAACAATACCTAATATTTACTTAGTGCATTTTCAAGGCTGAAGGTAATTAACATGCTTTTACTTATTTAGTTCTCACACTAAGATGTAAGCAATATTAGCAGTAGATGGATTATTTCCATTTTATAGTCAAAGAAATGGAGTCACAGAGTAGGGAGTTCGCAATGGTCTATGTGTTCCAGGCATACTCATGACAAGTTTCCTTACCTTTCTTTCTCAGGGGACCTTGTTGCCTTGCTATACACTATAAATACATTATACAGTGTATAGTTTTACTATTCTCAGGTCCATCAAGTTTAATGGGATAGCCTGGCATGGTTCCTAGAGCAGGATCATGTACATGATAAATACTGTTTTATAAGATAGTATATTTGAGCTTATACATGGTTTACATATTTGTAAAGTAACAAAAGGGAGTTGTCTCATTTAATTTTGTTTCACTTATATATAATGTAATCCCTGGCACATAGTAGGTACTTGATCAGATAAATATTTGTTGAGAAAAGCACCACATTGGAAAATAATGTGACAAAGAACCGAAGATGATTAAGACAAATAAAACGGAAGTACTGCTTCACTCAGCAGGAAGTGCTTAAAGTAAGACAGCCCACCTCCATCATAAATCCCCAGGTTCTTGATGAGGATCAGCCACTGACCTGGAAGAATGTAGCTCCAATTGCTCTGACTTAGGGAACCATTGGTTTTTGGAGCTGAAAGGGCCATTTGAAATCATTTAAGCCTTGTTCTTTTAAAAAATATTTTCTTAGTAGAGGAGGAAATTGAGATTGTATTTCATCACACTTTTAGGAAACAGAAATTACTGTGCAGACAAATTTACTTTTGAATCACTTTATTAAATTACCTATAAGGCATATCTTTCTTTTTCTTATTCACACAAAAGAATCTTGTATAAGATACAAAGATTGAGATGCAGAAGTTTTAAATGGCTCTTTGGGATTGCATTGTAAATCCACAGCATAATCCAAAATGATTCTATTTTATAGCAAAGGACATCCTTTTAAAACATCATGTCCCCTGTTACAATGTACCTCACTGAAATGCATTATGAAATTCTCAGAAATCCTTAAGAATTAATTAAACTCTTATTTGGGATCATCATTCACATAAGAAGCTAGAGCATATTCTAGGTAGGCGACTTTGCCATTTATCAGTCAGTTATTAAAGCCCCTTGATTCAAATTTTGAATTTACCTGCATTACTACATTGGACTCCTCCTTTCTACCTTCTGTCCCACCTTTAATTGCTTCTCCACGCTTGAGCTTTCTGACATGCAACTCCACTGTTTCCTTCTCTTAAAAGTCTTTCATGGTTTCTCAGAGTCCACAGAATGAAGTGTAAGGTATTCCTTACACTATCCTTCCATATGCCTCTACCTATCATACTGTCTTTACACTCCAAAGAGAGAGCCACATTTATCTCCTCATGCATCCTGATCCATAGCAGTTTCTCTCTCATCTCTACACATTTGCAAAGACTTCTGCTAGCTGTTCTCCTCCTCCCCAAGGTCCAGATCAGAGTGAGCATCTAGGACAAGCTCCTCATTCACCCCTGATTTAAGTATATGACATTATTGAGAGAAGCAATTTCCTACTTATTGTAAGAAATTATATTCGTGATTATTCATTGCATAATTGCAAATGTTTGGCTTCCAACAATTCATTTATTCCTTCAAGTAATACTTATTGGGGTTCTAGTATGTATGTGTCAGGTATTGTCCTAGCCTCCTTTTTTTAAAAAAAAATTTAAAATGGATGAAGGAAGAAAAATAATGCAAGTGACTGAGCTCTGACGAAGCAAAACATATGAGTTTATGGAAACCCAGAAGAGAAGTCTCAAAACCAGACAGACATGGAAGGCCTTCCTGGAAGGGGTACCTTTAAACTGAATCTTGAAGAATGAACATGAGTGAGTTAAATGAAAAAGAAGGGGAGCGAGTTTTGTGAGCTAAGTGAAGTGTTTGGGTGAGCAGTGCTGAGGTACCCAACTCCCAGCATGTCTCAGGAGTTTCTTTGCAGAACATTTGGTGTGGTTAGATGGACACGTGGGAGACATATGGTGGATGATGAGACATGAGAAGTCCGAGGACATCAGTCAATGAAGGCCTTCGGTGCTAGAATGAGGAGTCTGAACTTCATTAGAATAGTTATTGAGACTCATTGAAAATTTTGATATCGACATGTGAGAAGCTTGAATTTTGGCAAAAGTTGGTCTGTGGTGTGAAGAACAGATGCAGGGTTGAGTCACAGATGATGGAGCAGGAATCTGAGGTGCTGGGGTTAGGTGGTATAAAGGAGGGAGACTGCAGTGTTAAAGTTCGGCATGAGGCCGTGGCCATGTGAGTGAAGAGCAGCGGCTAGAATCACGTGGTGGTAGGATGGTGTGTGTGAGAGTGTGGTCACTGACTAGAAGAGTGAAAATGGAGAGCTTAGGAAGAACCTCAGTTTATTGATTTTAGCAGCTTGTGCAGTGATTAAGCATTAATTAAGCTCCTACTGTGTATTATTCTAAAATTTTTCTTATTATGAAAGCACAAGCAAAAGAATAGTGTTGTTATTCTGAAAAGATGACTAATGTTGACTTCAGTGGTCCTCAACGTGCAAACACAATTTTTATTAAGATTTCCTGCTTTGGGGGTTGGCAGATAGGCTCAACGAGGCAGTTTTCACTTGAGGTGACTCTAACTCACATGTCCAGTGCCTGACACTGGAGGTTGGATGTTTTTCTCTTAGACTGACCTCTTCACATGGCTACCTTGGGTTCCTTACATTAAAACTGGCTTCCCATAGAAATGAATGTTCTGAGGAGCCAAATGGAAGTAGCTAACTTCCTTATAACCCCAAGCTGAAATTCATGGTACTGTAGTCTGTTGATAAAAATGGTCATCAACAAAGAGTGTAAAATAATTGGGAAAATAATTGGTTTTGATATTAAAGAAAGAATGGTTGTATTTACAGAGAAAGAACAAATCTGTGGCCATTTACAGCCTGCATTTCAAACTCTTGCCAAAATTGCTTTCATGTTAATCGATGAGGCATTCACCATTTCCCCTTAAAGATCCTGTGCATATTAATGAATGGCAAGACAACTGCAGGATTATTTACAAAAAGACAACTAAATTACCCAACTTTTGGACTATCTGTATTGCGTTTATTTTATTCAACATTATAGCGCCACCTGTTCCTTATACCCTGTGTAACCCTGTCACTTCCTATAACCACACATATGACCTCCTTTAAAAAATTAATATTCTCTGATTGGAAACAGACATATTTTAAGAAGAAAAAATAATTTTGACGTTTACTTTTCCCATCTCTCCAAGTCATGGATAGCCTGTGATATAAGGCAATAAAAACAGATTTAAACAGTATTAATCCTACTTACAGATTTATGTGAAAGGCTCTGTTAAAATCTACTTAAGATGGAATCTGTGCTTCTGGGGTCTTTTTTTGATGAGGACCAAAAGTTCCATGGACTCCGAGTGGGATGTTCCACTATTGACTCACAATACTCACTATTTTACTGTTCCCCAGGTGTCATGCAAAGTGAGAGCTCCTGACTCTTTTCTGTACTGTATGATTGCTTATTTAGAGTTTTTTTTCAATTCATTTCTTATGGAGACCTCAAGCTATATGAGTTAAATTACTAGCGCATTGCATTTCCTATAACAAAATGATATTATATGTTTGTTCATTATATCCAGAAATCATCTGCAATTATTTCATGGAACCTTGAAACCTTAAAACAATGCTCCAGAGTATAATAATAAATGCAGCCTTTCTGTGGGCAGGTATTTCCAACAAGCTTGCTATTATACAGAATGAGGGAATTCCTTCTCCAGCTACCTCTAAGTGCTGTTGATAGTTACAATGTTGGGTTTTCCCCTCCTCTGCAAATAAACTCCTTAAACAACAAAGAGAACTGTTCACATTTCCCCAGAATGATTTTTAGCCAAGAAAACGGGGTGCATTTTGGGAAGAGGATTTTTCTTTGCAGGGATTTTATTTTGATTGAATAACCAGATGGAGAGTCACGGATTTGAAAATGTTTAGCTGAGCAATTCAGCGTTCTCAACTGGGTTCCACAGCAGGATGCCAAATAAAAATCACAATCTAAGCTGTTATGAATTAATGAGAGTCTACAATACACATACCTACTTATTCTACCCCAGACCTGAATGTGCCTGCATTGTGGATAACACATCTGAGGATAACCATAGATCCGTAATGTACAGCATTAACCTCCCATTAGTCTGCCATAGTAAAGTTTGGGAAAGTGCTTCCATTATTTAAAACTAAAAACAAAAACACTCTACTTACAAGCTTAATCCCACCATAAAAACTGATTGAAATTTGGCACAAAACAAAACAAATAGTAATCAAATTAACCACATTTTATTTAGAAGCAAAACTGTTGGATTTAATGTCTCTGACATCATTCCTCAAGTACATTAGTCCTCTTTGGAGGACCTGTTAATTTTCCACATGTGACAATTATAAATTCTTACGCTGTGACCATTTCTAGGACAAGTGGACTATTTTGAGTTGTTGGGAAGATTAAGGCATCAACTCAGTGTTAGCATTATGAGCCAAACAATACTGGGGGCAGGTAGAGAGAACATTGCCCTGTAAAGATTAGACGCTCTAAGAAGCAAACATGAATTCTAGGTGTCTAAGATGTTACTAAGAAATCATGATTTTAGAGCCCTGGCTGCCATTTCTGCAGTTATGTGCTAGGCACCAAGTACTTCTGGTAAAGGCTAGCTTATACTCAGTAAAGGAATAGGAAGATTTTATTTTCCCAAGCAGTCGTATATACTCAGGGTCTGAGACTAGTGGCTTGTCCATTCAGGCAGGATAGGAGAGGTATTCAGTGCTGACACTGGAGGAGCATGTACAAAGCTGGATTTAAGTTAATGGTGGTGCCTATTCCTATGCTCAGATTAAGTGAGCACGCTGTTGAAGCAATGAGTTCACTTTCTAGAGTAATATTTCCCCCCACAAATCAGGTACTGTGCTGGCTTTCCATGTTAGTAGCGTAGCCTATTTCTTAATTACTAAGCTAGCTATAACACCAGAAATGGCAGCGGATAAGATAGGAGGACAGGCAGAATTTTCAAATGCACAATATTATTTTTTGATGCCCATGCAAGCTGCTTCAGTAATATCAATATCCTTAGTGTTTCCCAGAATAATACAGGAGAGAAGTCCTTGAGTCCCTTCACCTCTCAATCTTTGGAATATCTGTCATGTGACCCTTGGAGGAGAAAATAAATGATAGGGAATAGGTTTGGCTTGTCTTGTGGTTGAGGCATCTAAAGGCTCACTGAATCTTTCTAATTCATTCAAATGACTAAAACACTAAGTTTGGTGCATTCAATAATTGGAATTTTTAAATTGTGAGTGATATCAGTATCACCTAGGAAATACCCCTATTTGGCCAAAATGAAAAAAATGAGATATACCCTACAAGAGCTTAGTGATTATAACTTCAGGTGATATGAATTCTGATACACACTCCTTTCTAAATTTAGTTGAAAGTTATGAATGCAACATTCAGAAGCTAGGGTATTATTTAATGACTTATTCTGCATGTGTCAATGCGATTAAATACCCAGTGATTGTGTGAGCTAGAGGTCTAAAGAAGGTTGTCCATACCCACATCATTTCTCCTCACCCAAATCTCTTTGACACACCAAATGTAGTGCACTCTCGTCACCCACCTTACCCTCCAGGTTTCTTGTTGGCCTGGATTCTCAGTTCTGTTGTTAGGCATCTCAAAGCATGTCACTCAACTCTAATTTGATAACATTGCTTAAGTCCACCCTCCTCCCTGACTTCTCTCTTCTTAGGGTCTTCCTCTGCTTGTCTTCAAATGTCTTTGTTTACGTGTACCTTTTTTTCTTTTATACTGTGTGTGTGTGTGTGTGTGTGTGTGTGTGTGTGTCCTGCCTAAATATTGCCTATCCCAAGGTCAAACTTTGGTATCTTCTGTTTTCATTTTCATTCAACTAAAAATATTCTCTGATCTGTTATGATGTTTTCTTAGTGATGAATTATTTTTGTCTGTGTTCATAACTTTCTGGATATGTAGAGATTTTCCCAGATACATGACTATTGATTTTGAAATTGTAATTCTGCTTTATTTATTTATTTGCTTATTCACTTATTTATTTATTTATCTATCTACTCACTTATTCATTCATTCATTTATCTATGTATCTTTATATCTATGTATCTATCTATGTATCTATATATCTACCTATCTACCTATCTATCATCTATCTATCTATCTATCTATCTATCTATCTATCTATCTATCTATCTATTATTTTCATAGTACTGGAGATTGAATTCTAGGGCTTTGAATGTGCTCAACAAATGCTTGTAGTAGAGCACTCTTAAAATGTTTTTGTTTGTTTGTTTGTTTGTTTGTTTGTTTTGATAAAAGGCCCCATTAAGTAGTGCAAACAAGCCTTAAAGTTGTAAATCTCTTGCCTCAGCACCCATAGTAGCTGGAGCTAGAGGTGTGTGCCACCACACACAGCATCATCAAAGAGGCTGAGGCCAGTTCTTTAGTATATCCACAAAAAAGATGTTTATCCTGTCATTATTGAGTGGAAGGTTTTATAAATGCCAGTGTGGTTAAGTTATTAACGCAGTTTGTCATCTCCTGGCAGCTGTTTTATGGATTTGTCTATTTCTGATTAAGTTATTGCTTTGTGCATTCGTAGATTAATTGTTAGAAGGACACACAGGAATGTTGTGGGGTTTTTTTTATGAATTGCCTTTTTTTAAAAAAAATTACATTTACTTGTGTGTTTGTGTGTGAGCACAAATACACATATATACATGCATGTGCCACAACATGTCCATGTGGATCAGAGGACAATCTGTGAGAGTCAGTTCTCTCCTTCTACTCTGTGGGTCCTGGAGTTCAAACTCAGGTCTCCAGGCTTGGTGCAGTTGCCCAAGTCACCCCTCTGTCCCCTCAGTTCTACCTTTGGGCTGTGCATGTTGTCTTTGTTGTTACTGTCTGTGTGCTTCTCATTGGTGGTACATTTAACAGTTTTCATTGTTATTTCTTTATAGTAATAGGAGTGATACTTTCCCTCTGTGGGTCTGCACACACACACACACACACACACACACACACATACACACTCACACATACGCACACACACTCACACATAAACACACACTCACACACTCACACATATGCACACACACATACACACACACACTGCAAATCTTTTGCTTGTTTGGTTTGGTTCAGCTTTGGGTTTTCTTTGCTTGTTTTTTTTGTTTCTTGGTTCTTTCTTCCTTCCTTCCTTCCTTCCTTCCTCCCTCCCTCTTCCCCCCTCTCTCTCTTTCTTTTTTGCATGTGATCTCTTCTCTGCTAAACCTTTGTCACACTTATTGTAGCTGTTCTAATGTCCTGCTCAGCTGATTTTGTCCCTTCTGTCATTTCCAGGCCTGTGTTTGTGGATTGGTTTTTCTCTTGAATGGCGCTGGTGTTTTCCAAGCATCGCTGTAGCTTTCAGTTGACTGCTGCATTTCTTTGCTGAATGTTAAACCTTTTCTGTCTCCTTGGGAGAAACTGCAGTTTACTTCCCCAGTAAAGTACTCATGGCCATCTTGGGTTCTTTCCAAGCTTGTTTTCAAGTGTTTTAGGGTTGCTCTACAGTAGCTGTTTTTCTAGTTTCTAGTTCCATCCCCCTACAAAGGAATGGCCCTTCTGGAGTCTTTGTTGAACGCAGTCCGTTCCTTTCATTCCAGTACAGATTACAACACAATCTATTCCACATCTAAAACCCTAGTTTGGAAGTCTCACAAGTGATAACAGTTCTGAACATTCTTATACACGGCTTTTGGTGGATATTTATACCTCTTTCTGTGGACGTACTCCTAAAAAGGAACTGTTGTCATAATATATGTTTATGTTCAGCTTTAGTAAATCCTGCTAAACAGTTTCTAAGTACTCTAGGTGCTTCACACATTCAGTGACACTGGGTAGTGTGTGTGTGTGTGTGTGTGTGTGTGTGTGTGTGTGTGTACATCTGTATGTATATATGTGTATGTGTATGTTTCAGTATGCTGTGTATATGCTTTGTGTATACTTGTGTGTATGTGTGCATAGGTGTATATAGGTATGCATATATGTTTATGTGCAAATGCTCTGTATGTGTGTACGTGTATGTGCATGTCCTGTGTATGTGTGTGTGTATCCTGTGTATGTGTGTCTGTGTGCATGTATTCATATGTGTGTGTATGCATGTTTATGTATGTGTGTACATGTGTATATTCCCTGTGTATCTGTATATATGTACATTGTATGTATGTATACATGTTTGTTTATGTGTGTATACTATGTATGTATTTATATGCTGTGTATGTATGTGTATGCATGTGTATGTCTGTATGTGCTCTATTTGTAATGTGTGTGCTTGTAATATGTGTATATGTGCATGTGCTGTGTGTGAGTGTGTGTCTGTATATCTGTATGTGTGTATACATTTGATCATGTGTATATGTGTGTTTGTATGTCTTTCGATGCATTCTCAGTTTAGCCATTGGAATGGATGTTTCATGTATAGCATAAATGGTACATTTATGGTAGCTTATAAATTAAAAAAACTTTTCCTATTTGCTTCTATGAAATGACTATTTAATCTTCTATTTCCCCTGACTTATTCATACTGATTTTAAGTGTATTTTTATTTTCTAAATAATAGTCCTTTGTTTATATCTATTATTATAAGTATCTTCTTTCCTTCATTTTGTTTTCACTTTTTAAACTATGCTTTTGTTGAAATTTTTAATGTAATGTAACTGAATGTAGCTATTTCTTGTTGTGTAGCTCAAGCCTGCCTGGAGCTTCCTATAAGCCCAGGTTGGCCTTTGGCTCACAGTCCTACTGTCTTGGTCTCATGAGTGCTAGGAGTTAATGTGTGATATCATGCTCAGCTTTCTTTTGTTTCTTCCTTGCACAGTGCTCTCTGTGACCTAATTAAGTTCCTGGTGATAGTCTTCTGTAGTTTTTCTAAAAGACTTTATTGTTTTGCTTTTGATATTTAATTGTATAGTGCACCCTGACGTGATATTTATGGGTGATGTGCTATAGTGGTCCGACTCATTTCCCCTTATATATCCAGTTGTCCCAGCACTGTTTCCTGGAAAGAGCCTTCCTCCCCAACTCCTCTTCATTAGAATGACCGTTAAAAGTCACAAGATTCTGTCTGCATAGATTTAGTTGTGGATTTTAGATACTATTATATTAGTCTGTTTCTTGCATCAGTGCTGCATTTTCCTTTCATTATTATTACTGTTTTATTGAAAACAATTAGCTTCAGACAGTATATTCTGATCACAGTTTTCCCTCCCTTATTTCCTCCTAGCCCTTCCTCACCTCTCTACCCATCCAACTCCATAACTTCTTTCTCTCCCTTGGGAACAAAGAGGACAACAGAAAACAAACAAACAAACACACTAGAACAAAACAAAACAGAGAAGAAAAAAAGCAAAAGCAAAAGCACATGACACATACATTCACACACACACACACACACACACACACACACACACACACACACCCCACAAAAACACAAAATCAAAAACCATAATAAATAAGCAAAAGACAAGTAAGGTAAAAAAAAAATGCCTAAACAAAGTATTATAAGTAAAAAAGATCTCTCCAAACTCCATTGTTTCATGTTGGCACCTACTGCTTGGTGTGGCCTGCCCTTCAGTGGGTTTTGTAGACCCAGTTAGACTGAGCTGGAGAAAACTAATTTTTCCTTTGTGAATGGTTGTCAGTTGAAAATAGTTTCTGGGTTAGAGATAGGGGCTTGTGTTCACTTCTCCTCTCAGTTCTGGAACCATCTGGCTTAGACCTGTGCAGGCCCTGTGCATGCTGCCACGGTCTCTGAGTCCACGTGTGCATCAGCCCCATTGCATCTGGAAGACAATCTTTCCTGGGGGGGTCTTTCATCTCCATTGGCGCTTACAAAAATTTTCTGTCTCCTCTTCAGGATAGTTCCCTGAGCCCTGAGAGAAGGATTTGTTTTTTTTAAAAAAAATCTCATTTAGGACTGAGTGTTCCAAGGTCTTCCACTCTCTGCATATCGTCCAGTTGTGGGTCTCTGTATTTGTTCGCATCTCCTGCAGAAGAAGGGTTTCTCATGATGGCTGAGTGAGGCGCTGATCCAGGAGTCTAGCAGAAAGTTGTTAGGTGTCATTTTATTTCCATGCTCCTTTAGCAGAGCAATAGTATTTGGTTTTTCCCACAGGCCCACAGCTTATACAGTCTTGGGTTCTTAGCCCCCAATCAACATCAGGCGTAAGTTCCATCTCAGGGAGTGGACCTTACACCCACGCATCTTGTGGAGGGTTACTCCCACCACGTGTGTGCCACTATTGCATCCTGGTAACTTGAAGACAGATTTTTTTTTTTTTTTTATGACTACAGTTTTTAACTACTTGCTGTGCAAGTCTTCCTACTGTGGTGGTCCTTTATATGATCCCCTGAACTCATCCCGCCTTTCACATTTTCATGTAAACTTAGCGATTAGTGCATCATTTTATAACATTAAATTCCTTTCTATTTTTTTTGCATCTGTAGGCCTCCATATGTCTTTGATGTAGAAAGGGCTCAACATACATACTCTGAGCAAGCAATGAAATATTATATTCTTCAGTGGAAACTGAAAAACTGTAGGTGTTAATACCTTTGACTCTTATGCAGCATATGACTGAATGTGCCCAACAGAGTCAATTCACTCTCAGCTGTGGCATGGTCCACTGAGTGACAGTTTCTGGTTTGTATCTGAGAAGAGGTTAATGGATAGTGTCACAGGAAGACTTGAATTTTGGGGACAGTCAATTCTAAAAATTTGTAAGTTGTTTTAGAGAACAATTGAAAGCCGATCCATATTCCCACAAGACAGAGTGTAAATCCTGAATCTATGGTTTCCTTGTACATAGTATGTCACCTATATTTATTGAAAAAATAAATGATGGACAAATTAACTCTAGTCATCCTTAGAATTTCTTTTAGATTTGTTGCCATGAGTGCCAAAACAATTTTTTATGAAACTGGTTGAGCATCTCCTTTTCTATTTTTATAGTCTCTGTCTAGAGCTGTAATCTGTAAGAATGGTAGAAAGAATAATGACACATTTCACTCAAGGTGGTCTTCACTGTATAAGATACCTTTTTCTTGATGCTTTGATGGCATTTTCTACAGGGATGCTTAAAGGACATGAGGTCTGTGCTGGGAATGGCCCAGTTTTTAAAACAATGGTTTTATGTTTAATATTTTTGAGACCTGGTCTCCTGTAGCCTAAACTGGTCTCAAAATCACCACTGAGCTGCAGAAAAACTTCTTATATTTGTGCCTCTACCTCCTGAGTGCTGGAATTATAGACAAGGACCACTGTGCCTAGCTTAGGTATTGCTGGGGCTTGAACTCAGGGCCCTGTGCATGCTAGGCAAATATTGTACCTCCTGAGCTACACGCATACTCAGTCCAAGTACAACATTTTAAGATATATGGGCCTTCTCAACATTAGGATCCTCTGAAACAATATGTGCTGCAATTTCTTAAGGGCAGGCTCCATGTCCAGCAGTAGTACCACCACAAAAGGAACTCATCGGTAATTTTGGAAGTTTTTTGTTTCACAAAGCTTTGTCTGGCCTTTTCAACCCTACAGATATTGTGTGTGTGTGTGTGTGTGTGTGTGTGTGTGTGTGTGTGTTTTCCGATTTTTGTTTTATGGGCTTTCCATGTGTGAGAATGTGTGTGTCTCAGTGTCTGTATGTGTTTCTTGTGCCTTTTCTTTGTCTTTTGTTGTTGTTGTTTGTTTTGTTTATTGTTTTTTATTTACCTTATTTTATTGTTATTTTTTAGATGCCTATGTATAGTCTAATGAAAGAGAAAAGAAAGGATGTGGATTTGGGTGGGTGGGGAAGTAGAGGGGATTTGAGAGGAGCTGGGGGAGGGGAAATCATAATCAGAATATGTTGTATAAAAAGAAAACAATTTTCAATTTAAAAATAAATTACATGAATTTGTTTAGAGATTCTGTTAGGATGGCTGCCCTCATTAGAAAGAATATTTAACTTGCTGTAATTGAAAAATCATGTAAATATAAGCACAGTTAAAGTGGTTTGAATCCATATAAAATATGACCACATTTGGGCCACCTGTGTATGAGCATTTCAAAGGGAGCATGTTTTATAATGTTCTATAGAAATAAACGGTAACTGATACCAAGAATTATTTTACTCAAAACTTTTAGTATTTTCACTCATGTATTTTCTAGGAGGAGGGGTATAATGTTTAAGAGAAGATTTTGTCCTGACATAAATGAAATTAGGAAAAGAGCCTTAAAATCAGCATTATATCTGGAAGACATGGTAACTGGCCCACTTCCTAAGTTCAGCAAACTTCAGAACTTGCTTCTGCAGCTACATCTTCTGTGCTTCTGTTTATTTGACTGATTTCCAGAGCTGAAATTAGCAATCAGAAAAGAAAAGCCTGGAGAACTTACAAAACAAAATATCTTCAGGACATCTGAACAGAATGAGAGCTTTCATGGAAGTGTGATTTTACCGACCGAACGCTGTCCATGGGCAAGATCTCGACTTTCATTCTTCATTGTTATTTGTCTTTAGGTATGGGACATAATGATGTGGTCTGTGGTCTTCACTAGAAAACATTTTGATTGCAAATCAAGAGAGTATATAACTCTGATTCAATCAAAATTCCTACTTTCTGTTTCTTAGCTTCCTGAATAATAACTAAAATGTACCCCTCAGATATTGCAGGTCTTTAGATCACACATAGGTGGGTAGGTAGATGGACAGACATTTAGATATATAGATGTCTTGGATTTCAAGTTTTAGGGATGATAATTTTCAGTTTTTTCCTTCACATATGTATAGATATAGATACAGCAACAGATCCAGATACAGCTATAGAATATATGTATATATGTGTGTATGTATATTTTCCTTATACCAAATATTAATATTTTTAAATCTTTCAGGAGAAAAAGCCATTGTTTTTCTATTCTAGAGTGATGCTTTATTTCAGGGACAACTTGCTCTGCCTCTAAACAGGTGTTCTCAAAACAGTTAAAATGCACTTAGAATTGATCCATTTCACCTAAAGGTGGCCTAGGAGTTTTAATCCAAGAATATGTCTATGTATTAATTATGTTCAAACATGGACAAAGAAACCTCATGAGAATCCCCTCATTTTAAACATAGCAAAAAAAAAAAAAAAAAAAAAGCTCATCTTACCTGTAATGTAGATTAAAGTGTACAGCTAATTGCGCTAGTGTGTTTGGCGAGGAACTCCTGTTTGAGAAGGCTTTGGAGAAGAGGTTGCATTGGAGATGTTGAGAAGGATAACTTGTCTTTATCACAGATTTAATATTTCTAAGAACAGTGTAAAGCTGTGAAATCTCAGCTTTGGTCTTCTCTTGCACTCTGTTTTTTACTGTCTGTTTCCCTCAGTTTTCATTACTATTTTTCAGACTGATCATATAAAACCTTTTTTTTCCCCCACAGAGGAGAGTAGAGAAAAAAAAAAAAAAGAGGAGAGAGAGACAAAGAAAAATTTATGTGTCTTATACTTAAAAGGATCTTTTGGGCTTTTCCTTTTATGGCTTCTCTCTTTTTCCTCCCTTTTGGGTTTTTTTGTGAGTGTTTTTCATTAGTTATTTTTAAAGGTAATAAAGATGTGTGACAAAGTTATAGTTTCTGCATTTTTCCCATTTTTACAGTCGTATTGGCTTCTACTCATCTGCAGTGAGGAGTCTGACATTTATTTGTATCAAATTGGTGATTTCTAAAAATGGCTATAGATTCTCACAGCTATTCTTGTCCTTGGTAAAATGCCATCAAGTCCCTTCAGGTTGGCCTTTCTCATCTTGCAGTTTGGGAAACAGTCTTGTCTCAAGTTCAGCCAATTCCCGTGATTCAGGTCAGGAGCGTGTAGTAAATTTTGTTTCTCAGAAAAGATTTAAATCAACTCAAGGGTGATAGCTTTTCAGTAAGTTACTTAGGAGACTGGGGAAGTTCGATAAATACTTATCACTTTAATTTTGGTGTTATGAGTGAAGCTAGGGTATCCTGCAAAGTGTGCCTGGATCACTGTGGAAACATCTGACTCCAGGGTGGGTGACAGAGGGGGTCTGACTGTAGCAGGACTGTTTGTTGACATCTGGAGCCCAAAGTATGCTGAACATCTGCTGTACTGATGTTTCACTTCTTTCGGCAAAGCTTCCAGTTCAATCTCTACAGTAAATCTTACAGCATAGGAAAGCTGGCCTGAGCTGAGAAACGTATGGAGCTCCCATTTTATATTCCTTTGTAGAGAGCATATGTTTGCATCACAGAGTCATATAAGGGGTCTTTATCTCTTCCCCAAGGCCAACTGCTTTGAACACTGTTAATTATTCATTCATACAAAGTCACATACCTATCCTCTGGAAACTCTCAAAGTCTGAAATGGCAAAAAGCAATAGACCCATTGTGCCACCTTCAGTCTTTCAGATGGGAATATTCAGCATCTCTTGGTTGGGTTGTAATTTAAAATGAAATCCAGGGGCAGGAGGGATGGCTCAGCAGTTCACAGTGTTTAGTGCTCTTGCAGAGAACTGGAGCTCAGTTCCCAGCTCCCATGCTGGGCAGAGCTCCAGGGGATCCGACACTCTCTTCAAGACTCTGAAGGACACCTACACATGCAAATATCCACCATTAGAAAAATAATAATAATCTTTACAAATCTAAAACCTACAACTCCTGAAACCTCAACTATATCTATAAATACTTTTAAACATTTCTGTTAATTCTTGCAAAATAATATTTTAACTGTGTTTGATGGAGAATTGACTTGACTTTCTATTTTCTGCCCTGTTTGTGTAGCTTTGACTCTTAGAACTGAAACATTGTTATTTCTTTATTCAGTTATCTGTTCAGCATTATTAAATTTCTCCCTCTAAACTATGCATTATGTTGGGCACTGGGGACAGAAACATGACCACACATGCTCCATGGCTGAGGAGCTCACGGTTTTGTGAGAAGGTTGCAGATGTGAACCAGTGCCCAGGTGGCGTTCGGAAGGCAAATAAGCAGCATAGGCCATCCACCCCTGGTGGCCAGAGGAAAGGGTCAGGCTGGACCCTCATGGTACCATTCCTGAGTCTAGAAAACATGAGGCCTGAGGGTGCTGAAGAGGACAGAGTTGGGAGTAAATGGCTAAGTGTGTTCTCACTAGCTTGGTTCAGTTGTCTCTGTGGGTTTCCCCATCATGATCTTGATACCCCTTGCTCATAGAATCCCTCTTCTGTCTCTTCAACTGGACTCCTGAAGCTCGGCCTGGTGTTTGGCTGTGGATCTCTGCGTATGCTTCCATCAGTTACTGAATGAAGACTCTATGATGACAGTTAGGATATTCACCAATCTGATTACCAGGGTAAGCCAGCTCAGGCACCCTCTCCACTACTGAACTTTAGACCAACAGCTGTGGAGCCTGCATGGGACTGGACTAGGCCCTCTGGATAAACAAGATAGTTGTGTAGCTTGGTCTGCTTAAGGGGCCCCTGGCAGTAGGAACAGGATCTATCCCTTGTGCATGAGTTGGCTTTTTGGAGCCCATTGCCTATTGTGGGACACCTTGCACAGCCTTGATGCAGGGGGAGGGGCTTGGACCTGCCTCAGCTGAATGTACTAGGATTTGCTGATACCTTTTCAGAGGAGGATATGGGAGGTGGGTTGGGAGGGAAAGCTGGCGAGGTGGGGAGAGCAGGAGGAGGGAATAGAGGGGGATCTCTGGTTGGCATGTAAAATGAATAAAAATTTTTCTTAAAAAAAAGAGAACTAAACATGATTTAGGTGGATCGTTATCTTATAGGTGATTAGCAATCACTGAGGAAGTAGAACAGAGAGAAAATATATGTGTGGAGAGTGAAATAACTTGAGACAGAAAGAGTCCAAAAGGAAGATACTGTTAAAATCCAGACAAAAAGTAACAAAGACCCACATTTGATGTAGACAGCAGAAATGAAAAGGGAAGAGATTTAAATAGAATCAAAGAATCAGGGATTTTGACTCAGAGAGTTCCTGAATCAAGGAGTAGGGCATCTAGGATGAAGTCTGGGTTTCTGGTTGTGTGTAGGATGTATGAGCAGAGTCTAAAGATGCTGATGATTAAAAGCAGGGTTAGGAAGAGATGTGAGATGGGATGCTGTGGCATAGACAGGCAGAGCCACCTGGGTGACAATTTCAAAGCTGAGTTCAGGGCTTACAGAGATCTGCTCTATATACAGAGATCTAGAAGTGAAAGTATGAAGGGCAGCAGGAAGTGGATATCCTCAATGAGTGCTATTTTTTGTCAGGGGCTGTGTCCATTCTTTCAAAATTAATTGAACTTTACATTTATATAATTAAAAAAAAACTCTTTGACTGTTTCATTCATATATATGATGAATTTTGGTCTTTTCATCCCTTCATTACCCTTTTTAATCTCTCCCTCTTTCACTGACCGGCTTCTCCCTAACAAGTCTCTCAACTACCGTGATATTTCATGATTTTGTGTGTGTGTGTGTGTGTGTGTGTGTGTGTGTGTGTGTGTGTATGTGTGTGTGGGGGGGTATTATTATAGTTGCTTAACTGAGCGTGAGTGGTGTTTATTTACTGAAGCATGGGCAAATTATCAATGAAAAAAATGGCACCCCCTCCCTCTACAGTCATTAACTACCCATAATTCCTAAGTAAGGGCTGAGACCTCATGAGTCTCCCCTCCATCCATGATGAGATAAATGGTCATGGGCCCAATTTTGTGCATGTTTTGTGAAGGTAGTCACAGCTGCAGTGCATTCCAGAGTGCAACGGCTGTGTCATAGAAGTCCTGGAGATGCTGGTTTGCAGCATTTCTCCTCATTGTCTCCCCTTACATTCTTTCTGTCCCTTTTTCTGAGCCTTGGAGGAGGTGATATGGTTGTTTTCTAGGGCTGATGACTCCATATTCACTTAATCTTAGCCTTTTGATCTGCGTTAACATGTTGAATCAACCACTGCCCTTTATTCAGTAGTAGTAGTCAGGTGTTTTTTCTGAGGAGGGTTGAAAGCAGCACTAACCAATGGGTATAAATAGACATAGACATGTTTAAAAGGCAGGTCTGACATTGTACCAACTTAGCAAAGCAACAGCAGTAAGTTTGTCCCTAGGACCTCCAGAGACACCAGCTATGTTTATAGTACCAGGCATGAGTTTCTAAATGTGGAACAAGCCTCAAATCCAATCAGAAAGTGATTGATATCCCCATTGATAGTCATGCCACTCTTGTGCTGTGGGATGTTCTGTATGGCAAATGTGTTGCTAATAAAACACTGATTGGCCAGTGGCTAGGCAGGAAGTATAGGCGGGACTAACAGAGAGAATTAAAAGAACAGGAAGGCGGAGGGAGTCACTGCCAGCCACCGCCAGGACAAGCAGCATGTAAAGATGCCAGTAAGCCACGAGCCATGTGGCAAGGTATAGATTTATGGAAATTTAAGCTATAAGGACAGTTAGCAAGAAGCCTGCGATGGCCATACAGTTTGTAAGCAATATAAATCTCTGTGTTTACTTGGTTGGGTCTGAGCGGCTGTGGGACTGGCAGGTGAAAGAGATTTATCCTGACAGTGGGCCAGGCAGGAAAACTCAAGCCACACTCTTGCACCAGTGGGCGTATCTTTTTAAGTAGGTTGTTAGTGTAGTAACTCATTGGGTCTACAGCTGCTTAGGAATGAGGATGACTTTTCTGCCATAGAAGCTTACATAGCAACCATATTCTGGCACTGTGAAAGCTAACCAGCAGGGAGGAAGCTTCAAGGGTGGTTGCAGCTTGATTTTTCTGTCCTGCAACCCAAAGTGCCTAGTGTTGTTAGCAGCAGGGTTTTAAGATCTAGTTCTCATGAGCAACTAAAGGTACTGGCAGTGGCCTTAATGTCTTAGAGCTTTCAAGGCTTCCCTACTCAACAGCTTACGGAGACGTTTCCCATACCTGGTTCTGGGATTTTTGTTTAATAACCTGTGTCTCCTTGGAGGAGTATCACCCAGCCATTCAAACTGAAAAAGATACTTTAATAGACCTACAAAATATTAGGTCTCCCTCAGGCTTTTTCACTCAATGCTCCTTTTTGTTAACCCTTCTCGCCAGCACCTGTTTTACTCTTGCCTTCATCCTCGCATCCACGTCTCCCATTCCTCAGCACTCCCCACCCTCTCATTTCACACCATGTGTTCTGCTCCCTCCTCTCCCTTCAGGCCTCTTCTTCTTTTCCTCTAATGGCCCCTTTCTGGCTTCTTGGACTCTAGGCACTCCATGTCCCACATCATAGTCTAAAAATCTGAGCCTAGGATCCACATATTAGAGAGAACCCGAGTTTGTCCATCTGTCTGGAGCCGTTTGTTATTTTTACATGTTATCCTATCATGGAGTGCAATTAGAGAACTTCTTTGAAAGTATTGCAACAGACC
Source organism: Peromyscus aztecus (assembly GCA_902168405.1). Taxonomy (NCBI): domain Eukaryota; kingdom Metazoa; phylum Chordata; class Mammalia; order Rodentia; family Cricetidae; genus Peromyscus; species Peromyscus aztecus. Next base: position 26,383 of record CABHPQ010163819.1, on the reverse strand, counting down.
CCAGCATCTTATTTCCATTATCTGCAGTTGTTAAATGGTGAGTTTGAATGAAGCCCAATCAAAACAATGCTGGAAATACATTGTGTATTATTTGTTTTATGCTAGAACAGTACCAACAGCCTTGAGATAAAGAAAGGAAACAAAATAAAAGATGAGGGATATTTATGCTTATTTTCCCTGATGCTGAAGAATAAAATCAAACATGTTTTGAGAGGACAATGGATAAATAGCCCAAAGGAGAAGTGACAGCCTCAAGAGATGACTTCTGAGCTCTTTTCCATGTCACTTTATTAGGCCCAGGATACAGGTGTTAAATAGCATCTATTTGCAGAAGTCATTGTATTAAAGACAGTCCAGATCTCCTTTCTCTGTGAAGTTTTCTCATATTGCTAAAATAGTTTTCATCAATGACTCCTGCTGGGTTTTGTTTTTTTCTACTTTTTATTAGAAAGCTACCATTCACTCCTTTGTTTTCTCAAATAGTACCAAAAGTTTTGCACATTCCTTTAGCCTTTCCAGTTTCTCTATGGACATCCTCACGAGTCCATTTCTGACCTGAGGAAAACTTCAGGTATGCAGAAAACAATGTCTCTCCAGCCTGTGGCCCCTGGTCAGCTCAACTCTGAGAAATTGTTTTGAGATGCTGATTAGGTTACATGGGGTCATGACCTTCTAGGCCTTTACTGATTTGTCATGCAGTTATTGGTCATTTTTTTCAAGATCAGAGGTGGGCCAGTACTGAGAGAAGCCATCTATAGTATGCAACTTGGCTTGGGACACAACGCTGACCTCTTGTCGTTAAGGGGCTACGGAGCCAATGATAGCCAAAGTTAATGCCCGATGCTACCTCTAGGATAGATATCACAGCAGGAGCTCCCATAGCTGGTCAATTAAAGTCAGATGTTCCACCAGAAGAAGGGACGTGGCATGTGTCACAACAAACTAAAGGGTCTGAGGCTTTCACTTGGGAGGGGCAGTTTTCTTCATATGGCCACACGGCTCTTAATTAAAGGAGCTTGTTCCCTGAAACATGAACAGTATCGTTTTCTGGCTCTATAGTGAAATATGCTTGGCGGGTTTGGCACGATTACCCTCTCTTTCGATAACAGAAGTGTCTCCAGCATCTGCTGGCCCCACCCCCACCCCCAGCCCTTTTGCCGTGCTTCTGCTGTGCTTAAGAGAGAATGTGGGAGTTTGCCCTTGTTAAAGACATGTTAATTCTAGACATGGCTTTACATGTTGACATTTCCCAGTTAGCTCACAGCTCGCACTAGGATTCTGTTGAAACGGTGCCATGATATACTGCCAGCAAGTGGGAGTGGTGAAAAAGGCTAGGAAGGCCAGTGACGGCTAAAATAACACAAAATGGGCCCGCTGTCATCGCCCATTCTGACAGTCCTGACCGTACCAAAAGGGCAACAAAGAAGACCCTCCCGTATCTGACGATAGTCTACAGACGAGTCGTTAGCTTGCGTTATTCTGATCATTCTGAGAGTAAAATCCAGTGAGTTTTGTTTTTGCAAAGAAACTAATCTGCTTACACCTCAACAAGCTGGTCCTGAATGGCTTACCCATTCCCCATATTTATTTTTATTTAAAATGCCTTGTTTCTATTCTTTTTTTCCGTTTGAAATCAACTTTCAGTTTCTTTCCTTCAGGGAGAAGACAATCATTCGTCCTTTAAAGTAGTTGCTTTGTGTAATAGCCAAATTTTTAGGAAATATAAATTAAAACCACTTGCAATGATTAAACCTGAAACTAACAAGTACTTCCATGCATGTAACATAACTAATTCTATTTTTTTTTTTTTTTTTTTTTTTTTTTTTTTTTACTGACATGACTGTTTAGTGCAAGATATTCTATTTGTAAAATGTTTGTACTTGGCTCATCATGAAAGGTGTTTTTTTTTTTTTTCCTGAAAAATACCAATTAGCCCTGATTATGTGCTGTCACTTTATGTTCTTTTTCCAATGCAAAGAAAAAATAAACGAAACATGGAAGTTGATCTTAAATATCAAAAATCAAACCAGATGAAGAAAAAAAAACTGCATTCCCTTACATACTCGTGGAAATTAAAATACAAAGATCTCCGCAAACAGCACTGCTTTATGTAATACTGCTGGGCAGCAGAGGCAAAAGCCTGTTTATATTAATCATCCTTGTCTGGAGCTTCCATCGGCAACTAAATGCTGCCTTTCGGCGGTGGGAGCTAACCTCACCAGGACTGCTGTCACTGGGCGGCACTGGAAAATGTTTCTCAAGCCCTAAATGCACCAGATGGAGACTCTACTGTCTGCTAAAGCCATGACAAATCATTTATTAATTTTCATTATGGTGATTAAAACCAGTCAGGTATAAGTGAATCTGGATGGAAATTAAACACATATCCATTCTAAGCTGGAAGATTTTCTTGATGTCTTCCTGAGTTTTAGAAAGCTCATATTCATTTGTTCTTGCTCAACTTCTGTTGATTTCATTTAGCTGGTAGGTAAATCTGAATTAGAAAAGCAATGCGTTAAGAAAAATCCTTATATAACAGCAATTGTGTTACATGGTTATGGTAACATGACTTAGTAACAGCCCACATAAAACACACGCTATGAATTTCAAATATTGCTTCAGGTCTTTTGATATTTCTTAGAATGGGAAGAAGAAACCTTACATGATTGTAATAATTCAAGCTTATCAGATTTTGAATTTTTATGTCTATGAAAGACATATTTGTGTGGTAATTTCTATTCAAACTTAAATATTTAACTTGGTATTTAAGATGATCAGTACTTAATATTTGTGTTTAATTCATTCTAATGAAAATTACAAAGGACATTTTCATGACATTTGTCTTATAGGCTATGAATTTCTTTGATTCAGGTATAACCTCCGTCTTTTGATATTAATGTTGAAATGTGGTTGACATCTCCAGAAACCTATTCTTCTCCATCACGACTTAGTTCAGATGTCCCTATTTCTCCTTCTACCTTAAGGCATTCCATTTCTTCAAAAAACATTTTTCATTTTCATTATCTAAGCAATACACAGGCACACATATTAGCTTTTGTATTGGGGATTTTCCATTTTTAGAATCATCTGATCTTTGAGCCCATATTGTATAAGTTTAACATTTTTTAATAGAAATGGAAAAAAGTAATTTCAAAATCATGAAAACACAGGTTCTCTACTATTGTCTGTTAATAGAAGGACCCAGCTTTCTCAGCCTGTGGTAAGTCGAACAGCTCAGGTGGGTTTCTGAGCAGAGGAAGCAGAAAGGTTGGGAGGAAACCCAGGAATTTATTTTTATACTCACATGCTATGACAACACAGATAACATATTTCCTTTTCCAGTGCACTCATATTCCAGCTTGGGTGGGAGAGAAGCAGAGGCAGAAAAGTGAGTGAAAAATTGGAATTCAACATGAAGCATTATATGAGAGGTGCAGTGGGTACCCAACTAGCTAGCTTAGAGTCAGTTGTTTTTGGCCTCAGGCACCTTGCTGGTACATCTTGAACAGCGTGTGGCAGTGAGAAACAAATGTCCGTAGACTGTGCAGTGTGGTTAGTTTAACGTGATGTTTGTGCAAAACATGTTAGCCATTTGTTGAATGAGTGAATAAGTGAGTGTACGGCATCATTATAAGTGTTTCGTAGTGTGAAATAGATCTAATCCTTTCTAGCAATGGGTTCTTAGGGGGAAATGGAAAGGAGTTGTTGAGATACCTGGTGAGGTTTGAATTCTTAAGAGAGGTTTTGGATTTGATGTAGAAATTAATAGTAGAAAATGTGTATAGTGTGTCAGGCAGAAAGGATGTTTTATAGACAGCAAATACTTGCAAACATATGTAAATAAACACCAAATAACTTAGGCTTAAGGCAGCACTGTGAGCTTGGAGTGTGAAATGGTTAAGAGCAGGACTCTGGGAAGAAACTGCTAGGAGTTTGTTTTGTTTTTGTTGTGTCTACTGGCTGTGATTTTCCTGGGCTCATTTGGTCCGTCCTTCTGCGGGAATCATTTGGGGTATTTCATGCAGTTACAGTCAGATGGTGGCTGAACCGCAATGGTACCGGCAGCTGCCAGACCCTGGGGTCCCTCAGTGTTCTTCCATGAGGCCACTACACACCGCTGAGGCCTTTTCACACATGGCAACTGGCTCCCCCAAAGAAGTGTGCACCTGAGAGCAGACACCCCTGGAACAGTGACCTATCAGGCCTCTGTTGATATTACATGTGCTAATGTCAGAGTGCTCAAATAAGCCACTAACTAGATGCAGGAGGGTGCTCTATCCCAAACACGGTTATTGAGGAATGTAATTGACTGGAGACCATCAAGACTGGATCCCATCCCTTCGCTAGAGTAGCCTTGTGACTTTGGACCAATTCTTCCTCCCTGTGGCTCAGTCTCCTTGAAACATTGGGGCAAACATTGATGCTCTCTTCAGAGGCTTGCTGGGAATATTACTCAGTTGTCCACGAGATAATGGGTTATCCACGTGACATACATGCAACAGCTTCTGGTGCATAAATGCATGTAATAAAGTCAGTCAGATTTCTTAGTGGAGGTAATGCTAGTTGTAACCTTAGGAACAGGATCATTACTAGTAATATGAATTGTGGGAGCAATATAAGCAGCTTAGCCACAAAGTGTCCGTGTCTCGTGGCAACAGGTGGTAGGCTTTTTAAGAAAAAGTTTATGAAATGATGATTCTTAGAAAAATGACAGTGTAAGATTTTTTTTTCTTTCCTTTGACCATCTTAAAAACAACTAAAACTTTCAAGGCACTACAATAGGATAGAAAACACACACTGGGGGTAGGTACCATTCATTTAGAGCAGAAATCCAGAATTTAAAAGCACAGTGGAAATACCTGTGGCACAAAGAAGAGTGTGACCAGAATTTATTTCATACACATATGAAACTGTCAAAAAATTAATTTAAAAGGAATTAGTTTAAAGCACTTTTCCTGGTTCACTTACAAAGTTTACAGATCATTAGCTTCTTGACAGACTGCTCAATGAAGAGATGACTATAATTCCAAAATAAGCCACCAACCAGTGCTTACTTAGCTCCTCATGACAGTTTAAGAAAGGGACACAAACAGAGGTTAAGAAATGATTAATATTTATATAGATACCCTTTGGAATTAAAAAAAAAAAGGAATATCTGTTCAAAGGGTGCTTGCTGCCAAGCCCCACAGTCTTTTGATCCCTAGATGGAAGAAGAGAGCTGACTTGACCTTCATGGGTGTCCCATAGCGCGTGCACATACACACACACACACACACACACACACACACACACACCACCCCACCCCATATACCACTAAATAAAGAAAAATGTCTACCCAATGTGCCTACGTAATAACCTAAGAATTATTCCTCGAATCCCACATGGATTTCTTACTGTCTTCCTGCCTAATCATTTTCCTCTGCATTCCCACCACTACTTTTCAACTTCAGGCAACAATCTTTTCTTACGAAATTAATTTTATAGAAGTCTACTTCTTGGGCTCAGAACACTGTCTTGACAGTGGTGCCTGACACTATGGATGGAGGCTTCTGCCTCCTACCCCAGACAGCACCCTGCCCCCTGCATTTGGACCTTCCTTTTCCATGCCTGTAAAATCCAGACTTCTCACTGTGATGATAAAGACCATTTACATTTTAATACTTTATAGATACGACTGTCGAGGCTGTTAAAAGAGTGAATTCCCCAATGCACGGTCGATCACGTTTTATGGAGAAATGTCTGTTGCATTTCTTTAAAAATCCCAGATGATTTCTGTATTTTTATTGCCTCCTAGTTTTAGACTGAAGTAATATTTCAGTCAATTCATTATGCCCGCTTTTCCAAATAAGAGAATGTAGCAGTCAAAAATAACCAGCTAGTGGACAGCTGGACTTACAGACACGGATAGCCTACAACCGCAAGTTCCACACTGAAGCACCACCTCCCAGCATCCAGGCTCACACAGGGAAATCTGTTGGTACAGCGAGGTAAACTACAGTTCCCTCAAATGGCATTTGATGTACTCTCCTGGGTATTTATCTGGGAGACTTTTGTATTTTTCTTCGCCTCATGGTGTGATGAATGGTTGCTGTCCTGCTGATAGTTTTCTGATACAGGTGTGGGCCCTGAAGTCTTACTTGATAAATTAAGAAGAGAGTAACAGTCAAAGATTTTTTTTAAAAAAATAAATGTGTTTTTATGAGTTTCTTTTAAGACATACTTAACTAACATTTTTTTTCTTTCTCATGTCATTTTTTTCTTCTGATTGATTCTACATGGGGAAAAAATGAATTTGGCATAGTACTTTCTAGATGTCAATGTATATTAAAACTGGGTAGGATAGAGGAAGAGAATCTCAAAGGTTTGCTTGCTGAGTGTGAGCTGTAGGCTGCTGACTCCCTGAGCTGGCAGCTTTTAATTAAAAGTTGCATAAATAGTGCGGATTAGTATGCCTTCCTATAAATGCGGGAAAGAAAAGCAAATCATGTTGAGACACTGGTGTTCCTTGGTGTTCTGTCTTGGGCCATCTTTACCCCTCATTTTCAGAGAGTGTCATCCCCTCCCAGGGCCTGGGTGATCATCATATGTACATGTCTCTTAGGTATGGATTGTGCCATTTAATACCCAGTAGTCCCTCATCCTCAGTGTACACACGGCCCAGTTCATCATTGACTCCTCAGCCTGTTCTTCAACGCGGAGCACCGGCATCCACTGTTCTCAACCGCATATTCCATCCTTCCTGCCTCATTTCTCATATGAGCCCACCCTTCCCGCCACCCCCATCAGAGTGGAGCCCCCATGGCCTAACACCCTTCAAAGATCCCATCGCCTAACGCTATGACAGCAGTGACTGAATGTCAATTTGAAATTTGGAGGAGAAAAAAAAAAAAATTCACGCACAGCAATATCTAAGGCGAAATCATCCGGACGAACGTGCGCCTGTATTCACGACTCTTGGTTCCACCTCAAGCTTCATTCTTTCCAGAAACAGAAACTTGCAACTTTAGAGTACATAAAGTTATATGCCACAGGCTAACTGCAATCTTATAGGGCCCCAAAATGTTTGAAACAGTGGCAGTACCTTTTTTTTTTTAATATGCTACAGATGGCCAGGGTGGTATCTTTGTGTTAGTTCAAACTGGTAAGTTTTTTTCTTTTCTTTTTTTTTTTTAAATGAGCACACCAAAAAAAAGCATGCTTATATATTTTGTATTTCCTTTAGATTTTAACAGCTGACCTGGGTAACTTGGGCACAGTTTGAACTGTAAAGGTGAACTAGCTTTCAAATTTTTATTGAAATTTTATCTCTATATATTGCACCTCTGAGTACGCAATAAAATCTCAGATATTTTTAGTGCCCTCCACAGTATCTCCGTCAGTGCTGATAATGGGTAATACTTGGAAGTGCCCGCAGCATTCCTGGAGATGCGATCCTTCTATGCCCTTACACAATCCTGTGAGGTAGGCATGTAGTCTGTAAAGCCCTGACTCTGCCCAAGAGAAAGTGGGAAAGAGTCTAGGGTGGTGAGTGGGTCTGAGCCTTGAGCAAGGGAGCTGACAGCCAGAGGCAGGAGCTGTCCACTCACAGTGGAAGTTCTGGAGGATGGAGGCTTTTCTTTTACACATTCTGCAGATTGATGTTTAAGGGCCGGGATAGGCCCTGACAGATGCTTTACTGGTGCTGACAGAGGCCAAATGATCTGCCCGAACTCAGAACCTTCACTTCATCCCCTGTACCTGACAGTCATCTTGGCAAATAGTGTCACAGTGCCAAAGCACTTCTCTTGATTTTAACATAAGCTTTGACTGGACACTCTCAGCTAAGGCTTTTAGAGGACCTTATTTTCTTTATATATCTCTAATTGATTTTTCACTTTTAAAAAAATGATTATATATTGCATTACAATTAGAAAATACTGTTTTTTTGTACTTAAATGATTTAGATATGAATAAGGTCTTAAAAGTAGAAACAATTTTTATAAAATCATGTGGATGTGGAAAGGTATTCTCAGTTCATGTTCTTCCAAAACATAACAAAGTATATATTAAAATTGACCTTCCGAGTGTTACCTTTATCTCCCTGTTTATTTCCAGTCTGAAGAAAGACTCCCTGCTCTAGAATGGAAACCCTCTCATTCTTTAACATCGCAGCCAACCACTCTGAGCATATCCTTCTCCTTGTCCTTTCCTCTTCTCCAAGCCACTCCCTGGACATTCTTCCCTTTTTGCCATTCCTCTATAGTGTACAACTTGAGACATATCCAGTTCTCAGGTTTGGCGACAGGACCAAGGGACAAGGTCACAGATATTATAGACTGTTGAATGTGTGACAAGGCGGCTCATAAAGACTCTGGTCAGATGTCCTTCATTTGCCTCTAATTAACTACAGCTGCTTTTTATGTTGCAAGCTGATCTTTGATCTGTTTTCCCTTCAGACCTCTGTGCTCAAGGTAGTTAAAAACAAACTAGGAGGCCAATTTTAAAGACAAAAAAAAAAGTAGAAGAAGAAAGAAAAAAAGAACGAAAGGAAAAATCCCTCCGGGATAATCAAGTGACAGTCGAAGCAACCATGAGCTGTTAGCTTTATTCATTAGAGAATTTTAAACATGTCAAGAAATAGAATAATGTCCCTGCTGCTAGATCAGCCTCAACAATGAAGATTACAACAGCTTTGGGACACATGAGTGGGCAAACTTCTCGTGAAAACAGTTTATTGAGGAGCATTTTACTACGGTGGCACCGAATCTAGCTTACACAGTTTCACAGGAGAAAGATTGGTTCAATATGCATCGAGAATGCTGGCCCTCTCCGAGTGGCAGATTTATTGTGCAACCTTGCTCTCACCCAAATGGCCCCTGCAATTAGGTTTAGAAAAACGTCCTTCAGGTTCTCCTGGTGGAGTGTCTTGCCTCTGTTTTTCCACAGAGCTTGTGCTGAACTGCGTATAGTGCATGAAGAAGCGTGGGTTTTAGTGTGGTAATTACTACATAAACGAAGTCTTTCATATGTCTGTGTCAGTGACAAAGTCTTCTTCCATGTCACAGTACCACTGACTTCAGAAAACAGAATAGGACCTGGAAAGAAGAAGCTTTAGAAAGATGTTAGATGGGAACCGATCACAATCACATCCAAACGGTGTTTTCTGTGCCACATTTCTCTTTTGATGTATTCTCTAGAGGCCTACTCGTGGGTTGGAGGCCCTCAGTAACAGAAAAGCATGTTTGCTTTCAATGGGAGCAGATCAGGAAATCCATAGGCCTTTGTCACTCACCACCGAATCTTCACAGCTCTTCCTCATAAACACCAGAGAAGACTTAGGCTTCCCACATCTACGGTAACCCTTGAAATGTAAAAGAAACAAACATCATTCTGTAGTTTACAATTTTCTCATCCTTAAAAGTGACTGTTATGCTCAAGACAAAAGTAAGAGGCCTTTAAAAAGTACCTCAAACTCCCAAATGATATGTTATTACTCTGTTTATTTCTGTGAACACATGTCCTGTCCATGATCAACTATGAGTCATGGCCAGCACTCCCCAGTCTACAGCACTCGCCTAATCACATCACCTGTTTCTTTTTTGGACCTTGGATTCATATCAGGGCTCTTGCCAGTTCTTTCTGATAAAGGATACTCTTTTTGAAGGAAAAGAATTCACTGCTAGAAAAATCAATGTCTGTGGAAAATGTAGACAGCTGTCCTCATTGACTGAATGTTTATTCTAACTATTTTATGTTTGAAAATTGAAAGTCTTTTCTAAGAAGAAAATGGAGAAAAGTGATAAATCAAAGGAAGAAAGGCAGATAGCCATATCTGAGTGAGGGTCTCAGGTCCCCATGCTCAGCTTCACTCAAGCATTGTTCTAGAGGAAGATAACTCAAAGAAGCCAGATACTCAGTTTTTAAAAAAGAAAATGGAAATCTGATTGTTTTAATATGAAATGTTCTTATTTTCTATATTGACAACAAATTCTTTTTTAAATGAATACACCTAGGGGCTGGAGAAATGGCTCAGTGCTTTGTTTCCCTGGGCCTGCTTCAGGAGGCTCGCAAATGCCTGTAACTCCAGCTCAAAGTGACCTGTCACCCTCTACTGTCCTCTCCTGGCACCAGGCACTCACATGGTACACATACACACATGGAGTCACGCATACACACAAATCAAAGTAAATAAATCTTAAAAAAAAAAAACTCTATCTGCACACCATTTTCTAGGCATAGTGATCAAAGTTATTTTCATTGTTTACTTCTTGGGCAATGTGGTGGCTAATCTTGGTTGTCAACTTAACACACTTGTGAAGAAAGAACCTTAGTTGAAGAATCACCTTCATTAGATTTGCCATGGGCACATCTATGGGGCATTTTATTGGCTGCTAAATGATGGATTGATGGCCTAGCCCACGGTGAGCAGTTCCACCCCTGCGCAAGTGATCCTGGGTCTTGTAAGAAAGGTAGGTGAGCAGAAGCAGAGGAAAAAGCCCGTAAGCAGCATTACCCATGGTATCTGCTTCAGTTCTTGCCTTGAGTTCCTGTCACGGCTTCCCTGGATAATAAACCTGTTAGCCAAATAAACCCTTTCCTCCCCAACTTGCTTTTGGTCAGGGTTTTACCACAGCAGCAAACAGCTAACTAGGCCAGGAAAGCTATGTATGACATGGCTTCCCAAAAGAAGACAGGCGATTTTGAGTTCTCATGGATGACTCAGCAGAATTGATCACATGTCAAAAAATAATAGTGGCAAGTTTGACACAGCAAATTTATACGATGATGACTTCCTCAAGACATCTCTGTATCAGTGGTAGGACACCTATTGTTTTTATACTCACTTAGAGGAATAAATTGAAACTTGGTGAATATTTCTTGAATATTTGAAGGGTACAAACCTTTGGAGAAATTGTCAAAAGTTATAAACATCTCTTGCCATTAAAAAAAAAATAAAATAAAACAAAAACTCCCCAAACAAATTCAACACATAATTTTTAGAGGCAAATGGACACATTCTCCTTTCCAAAGTCCAACCGTAATTTAAGAACCTCCAAACAGGTAAATAAGAAACCTTACTCAAGCCCAGGATTCAGAACCTGTGTGCATGCATTTGTGTGTATATGTGTTATGATATGTGTGGTTTGTTTGTAATATGTATGTGTGGTGTATGTATGGTATGTGTGGTGTGTGTACATAATGTGTGTGGGGTATCTGTGGTGTGTGTGATATATGTATGGTATGTGTGTAGAGTATGTGAGTGTGTTTGTGGTGTGTTGTGTATGGTTGCTGTGATATGTGTAGTGTAGGTGTATGTGGTATGTAGTATGTGTATGGTTTGTGGTGTGTGTGTGTGTGTGTGTGTGTGTGTGTGTGTGTATGTGTTTATAATATGCATGGCTTGTGTTTGTGATATTTGTGTTGTGTGTAGGGGTGTCTAGGTATGTAAGTGTTAGTCTATAACTTGGTACTTCTGTCCTTGGGGAAGGTGCCCTGGAGGCTGCAGCCTTCAGAGTGAGGCATGTACTTGCTGGATAATTACCTCTACCTCTGACTGTGCCACCACCACAGAGGAGGCTGGACACAGGTGAAGCTGGGGGCAGGGAGGACTACTTCAGTATGCAGTTGGAGCCCTCATCAAAATAATCTCTGAGAAATTTCCCATGGCTGTCCAGGGAGATTCGGGATTAAATATGAGAGTCGGAATAATAAGAATAATCATTATTTACTATTGGCAGACAATATATTAGATGCTGAATTCAGTACAGTTTTTATACCCACTCAAAATAGATGATAGTCTAAAAATTCCCAAAAATTGGAATTGTTGTTTTTCCTTCCAAGAAACCAATGATAATTTTAGATAACATGAATTTAAAAAACTGTGAACTGTATAAAGTAAAAGAAAAAATAATAGCTTTACTCAATATATCAATAATTGTAATATGTACTACATATATAGAAACATATGTATCTGTCACTGCTAAATCTCTAGAAAATTGCCAAAATCATCAATTTATATATATATATATATATATATATATATATATATATA